>JAPYYV010004004.1:0-17327 GCA_030522625.1 Copidosoma aretas
GTATACTGATTACGCTCATACCCCGCAGAGGCCGCTGGAGCGCTCTGGCGCGAAGATATGAACGCAGGTCGGATACTTTTCGGACACACCTCGTATATCATAACTATGTATACATATACAAATCAGTTCCGAATAAAGAGAGAAAAGTTAGATTGCGTGATTATGCTAATCATGTACTCCATTACATGTTTTTTTTCTTGATTTGCAACTGATTACTACTGATTCGGACTTGATAAATTACTCAAAGTACCAGCTTTGTCCCCTGCTCATTATTCTACATGGAAATAGCTGTGAAGTAAATAAATAATGAAAATTCATTATAATGACGTGATCGGTAAGGCATAAGCTCTGAAGGATATGAGAAATTTTTTAAACTAAATATTAAAAAAAAGATCAGTTGCAACACATTTATCTTCATATTATAAAGGTCTCGTTTGAATTTCAGATCAATCAATACATTGCTCTTCGAGAAATGTTGCAACTCAGATCGGTGGAGTACCTGAATGCAGTGTTATGATCACTTGTTCTAACTTCTTTCTTCCAATCCACAACCAATTACAATAAATTTGGACTTGTTTTATTCCTCAAATATCAGCTTTTAACCTCTGTCGATTATTTTAGGTAACCATAGTAATACGTTTAATAATTATTAAAAGTTTATTACCGTGAGATAGTCGGTGAGTAGAAACTTTTTGGTATATACTATACACCCTTATAAAAGCCTAAAAATTTTCCTGTTCAACAAATTTCCATTATACCTTGATTTTTGAATATTTTGCGAACACAAAATATACAAAAGTTGATATTTGATGATTTCCTTTTAATGTAATAAACAATCACGTAAAAGTATTATAAAGGAATAAAAATCGATGCGTCATTTACGAATTGACATTAATACTGATTTTTTTGTGAGTTTCTAGCTGCTTTACAACAAAATAGGTACAGTGGCAAAAACAATCGGTAGGTCAAAATAGTACTTACCAACAAATTTATGAATATCTTATTATTTCTGAAATTCTACTTGAAATTGACTAATTTCTTACTTTTATCTTAATATTGAACTGGTTATATTAAAATTTTGTGTGCGTGCATCTATAAATACAATTTTTGTTATACTAGTTTCAATAACCTCGAAAGAGACTGACTTACTGTGAATCCAAAGTCATAAAGTACAGAGACATGTAAATATCTATGCATACATTAATCATTCCATGTCAAGGTCTGAAATTTTTTATCTTAAAGTTTAGTGATGGACAGATTTTGTCATTTACTTAAAATTTAGGATTGATCGAACCATACGGTTACCATCAGTGAAGGTCTGGAAATGAGGATTCTTAATAAGGCTGAAAATTAGCGTATTTTGAATCGAAATAAAAATGAAATACAATAAACTAAGGGTCGGTTCTCATTTTATTAAGCGTAGAGTAAACACATTTTATCAAAAAATTCTTTGTTGTGTATATCACCTACTTTATGAAAATTGAAGGTTAAACATTAATATTTTGTAAATTAAATCTCTTTTTGAAAATTTATTTCATCATTTGACATTTAATATTCATTTAAATGTGCAAAATATTACAAAAATCGAGCTGTTATTAAAATTTGTTGGTTAGATCTTTATTTTTATGCCTTTTTTTATTAAACTCTGTATTAAGTTAATAAGTAAATAAAAATCATCATTTAATCTCGTTGCGTTCGCGAGATATTAAAAAAATTAGAATGTAGCGTCAATTTGTAGGTTAGGTTTAAATTTGTTTGGTCTCCTTACTATTTTTTTCTGATTCTATATTCAATAAAAAAAAAAATTGATTCTTCCATCTGTTTGCTTTTGCGAGATATTAGGTTTCAAATAAAAAAAAAAATCCGGTCACTTTGCGACGCTCGGACTGACAGTGAGCACAGAAAAAAAAGCCGTGTCAAATTACAGATATGATTTAAAACTACGTTATAATGATATAAAAATACAGTACATATCCAAAGAAATATATACGGGCTAGAGTTTTTGTTTTTAATACAACGTACAGCACAGTCTAATATCTATTGCTTGGAACAAATCTGTGAGTCAACACGAAATAAATACATTTGAACGTATTATTACAAATAGAAATACGGGATAATTTAAATGGTGCAATTCAAATACACAAGACTCCGCCCGCTATAGCAAACATTTAGGCGTAAACCGAGCATCCACTCCTATTATTACATAAATCTCCTCTACAAACTATTCATTCACAATCTGCTCTATGTCTTTATTTCATCCAAATATGGTTGATAAAAATGCTTTATGTAGTATCCTTTGACGCGTGATGTGCTACGTATTAATCGTATATGCTTATTGATCTACATTATTCATGACAATAATTTAACACCAATTTATTTATTACTTTGGAACTGATATTTGTTCCGAATGAAAAAGCTACATCATATATAATTGCTTGGATAATGCTAGCTATATCCGTATACAGTAAAATGTGTATAAATTTTTTCTGACTAAACCAATTCCATCCGAAAAAATGGATAGGGGTAAATTGATCTTTATAAAGGTAGCATTATCCAAAATCTGGGCTCTATCTGTAACACATGTATTCTAAGAATTATATGGTAATTTTGGTGAGGGTTTCCACACTTGCCCTACATACCTCCACGCTTTTCTTCTGTAGAACAAGAGAAAACTCGTTTGTTTTATCTGCTATTTTTATTCTGCTAAGAATTACACACATCTTACACCTGCCCTATGACCCCCCAAAAGTTTTTTATGATAGCCCTCTACAAAACATGAAAAATTTCCGCTTTTTTTTTCGTTTTTGTTTCTTTAAATCAGAAGCTTTTTTATGGATAAGATATTATATATTGAGATAACATGTTATTAAAATGTTTTCTAAACATTAGAATCATAGTACGTTACGCTGAAAAAAGGTCTGTCCATTGGTGTAAGTAAGTAAGCATGTATGTATGTATGTATGTGGGTGTGTGGATGTGTGTGTATCGTAGTTATATAAAGTAACTATTAGTAGTAACTTGCTTTCTAAATTTTGATAGTACTAGTATTGTTAAGTAACTTGCCCTTCTTGGGGAATCAATTATTAGAACAACATCAAAACAACACCTTAGCCTAGGCTCGAACCAGAAACTCTATATTGAGAGGGTTTGCGTTAGCCACCGTTTGTAATTTAGCTAACATCACATAATTATTTTGATGGTAAATAGTTGTACGACGGTGTTCGATAATACAGCTATAATTGATGCTACCGGCTCTTGCTATCGTATCTTTCTAGTAAAACATTTCGTTGATCATGGGTCAATTAGAATAAGTAAATTTTTGTTGGTAACTTTCTAACTAAATTTAAATAATGCTGGTATTATCAGGTAACTTCATCTTCGTGAGACATGAATTATTAGAAAAACGACAAAAATATCTCAGCCAAATATTTA
Source organism: Copidosoma aretas (assembly GCA_030522625.1). Lineage (NCBI taxonomy): Eukaryota > Metazoa > Arthropoda > Insecta > Hymenoptera > Encyrtidae > Copidosoma > Copidosoma aretas. The sequence goes on from JAPYYV010004004.1 coordinate 3,433, forward strand.
TTTCTTGTAATCGACCCGTTATCGCCGAAACGTCTTACTAGATAGATTGTATAGTAAAAGCCGGTAGAGTCATTTACGACCTTAGTATCTAAGGCTAGCAGCTAAAATCAGGAGCCTCATTGTCCAGTACCATCCCTATATGCTATCCAAGTATATACACACTCCATATCTTAAGCCCCTACCACCACAGCGGGAAAAGCCGCAGCTCTCGCGAGAGACTCCGAGCCGTGGGCGCGAACTGAAGCGATTCGTGCAGTATTAAAAGTCAATACCCCTCTCCTTACCCATATTGATAAGATTCCAAACCACGCTCCCACCTGTAAGGTACAACCATAATTTTATTACACCTGTCCATGAAAAAAAGATCTACTGCCAATCCATTAACTCTACTGAAAGAATATAGTGTTTAAGACGCTTAACGTTGTGTAGAGCACATTTGGCTCTATGTGAGCCGTTTTGGTTCTGACAAACAGTAACGATTTTTATTTTATCCATTGGTGGATAATCAAGCTCTGCAAGATTGGAAACATTAAATTTTAATCGCTCAACCAACTTTTCTGCATAAAGCCTCCTGCGTACACTTTGCCAGCATCTTCCAGGCACTCTCTGATAACTTTACCTATAGTGTTGTAGGGTAACTCACCTATTTCCCATAAGTCATGATGATTACATTTCAACCACTTATATTTTTCTTTCATATTTGTCGGTGAGTCTTCGCCAAGGAAATGGCTGCCTTAATATATATACAAAAGGCTCAGCGTTTTCAGTTAGTGGAGCTATAGCCATCTTTTTTAGCACAAAGTCGTTGACGGGCTGTTTGAAGCCCTGCATATCAATTATGCACTTCTTCTCCATCGATTTCTCCTCTTTTTTCTCAAAACATTTTTCCCGCTCTTCTTCTCTACTCCAACTACTCGGACCTTCCTTCATCATGTTTGAAGAGCGAATGATGTAAGGAGAGCCATACATTTACTTTTATAGCCTTGCCCCCACCACTCTACTCCCACCACAATGGTTTACATGATATTCTTGACGTCGCCACTCATTGGGCTGTACTGAACTATGCGATCGTGTAAAATTAAACAGTAGGCTAATGTATTGGCGGAAAAATTGTGGTGAGATTCAAATTCTGAACGTACATCTACTGGAGAATTTTTTAGTGACTTATTATGCTTGGAACAATCAATGACGGTTAGAGAAATATCAGTCTGAAATTAATATTTACTTAAAATAGGCGCACGATCTTTACCATAATATGAATTCTGAAAATTAGCATACATGTCCCATTACACTGCATACTGATTATGTGACATATCTAGATTGAGATCACCATAAGGATAATATTGCGAATTAAGATGAAGTTCTACATTTCTTACATTACAATAATCAAGCTTACTAGCATTAACACTTCTCTGAAAAGCGAAGATAACATAACGAGGCTTTCACAACTGATTGGATGTCTTAACTGTCCATATATGTTTTGATGTAGTAGGTAAAAGTGGATATTCGTATAGCTCCCAAAGACGAAAACTCATTGATATGAATTTATCTTTTTGTAAATAGTTAAGTAAATTAATTTTATTGGTATCTGAAAGTACTGCGTAGCGCGTAAGCCATTCAAGTTTCAATATAAGTATCTTAAAGTCATCCTAAGTTGCTGCCACATTAGCGGCACCAGCAGCCGGGGGAATTTGTGTTTAAATCACTGCATTTAAATCATTTCTCGATTATGTAAGTATAAGTTCATGAATATCAATAAAAATTATTTTATGATAGTCCTTAGCAAAACCTAAAAGCATACTAAGAGGGATTAATATATCAAAATTACCATTATCATCAGTTGGATTTGCCTCCTCATCCTGTTTAAGATCAAGCCAATCTGCATTCTTAATCATTAGATTTTGATCAGGACAAGCGTTAAAAGGAGACTGAATGTCTAAAGTCTCTTCCATACTTATTACAATAAAGGAATGAGAATATGCAGTTTAGTCTTCAACAGGGCTTTTTATTTTTAATCCTAGACTTCTCCGCTGACGTGTTGACGATTCGAATGTTTGCTGGCGATTAAGCAGTGTAGGACATGTTGAACTACTTATATACCTTTTATCATTAAAAACAATCCTCATTACAAAGTAGGTTTTATAAATGCACCTTGCTGTTATAACCTCTCCGCGAAAATTAACTAGATTACCGTTCTGATCAACTATGTGTAGTTGTATATGGTCAATGGTATGTCCGACAATCGATAAATAAATAACTTGTGAAGGGACTTCAATAATTACACATCCTGGTGGTACAGCAGAAAAAATTCGTGAATTGTGTGAATTTTATAACTATTTATATACGCTCCACTAGTGATATTGCACTTAACACGTAATGCGTTTACCTGAAGAATAGCTACAGGTAAATCTGAATTATGGGTAACGTTATCCTTAAGAACTCGTTCAGTGAAGCCTAACACTCGTGCTAAAGAATCTTTTGGTCTAAAATCAATGGTACGATGGCACATAATGACGCTGCGTAACGTATTATTATTCGGTTTTAAATGAATGAGTGTATCCTCAGACTGTAACGCGTTGATTAAAAATGATTTAATATCTTGAACTTCGTAGCTGCCAGTCGGTAAACCAATTACTTTATCACCTACGTAAAATTTATCATTCTTTTCATCAATATTTAGATTTGAATTAAACGTCAGGAGTTCTACTAAGCCAAGAACGTAGTTATTTTTCCCTCATAGTTCAATAGGTTGAAAATACTGCGCTTCTAATACAGAAGAAGTACCAGACAGACTCAGTGTCAATGTTGTTCCTTCTATAACTATGAAAGAGCTAATGATAGATTTCTAAAAACAATACTACTTTATATACTTTTTGACAACCTACGTGATAGGAATTTCGAACATAAATGACCGTATTTGTAAGAATCAAAATTTCGATATTTTTTATAATTGTGCTTAACCTTACCAACGCCAAGGTACAACATTAAATCATTAGGTGGCTTCAGATTAGCAAAGCTATCGAAGTAAATGACATCATTACCGCGTTTTCGATATGACACTCAATGAGTTCCAGGTCCATCTTCATCATCACGATTTACTATCGCAGTTTCATGATATCGCGGTTTACTCACGGATAAATTGTTTTGCATAAATACCCCTCGAAAATAAGGAATTTTTATTATTTTAGCATACTCAAGTATATCAATATCAGTAAAAACTCTATCAAGAAGTTTTACATCCTTGAGCCTTTTTTTTAAAACCTTTTCCAACATATGGCTTTAAATAGACACCCAACCCAGTCTTATACGGTTTAAGATGGAGACTCTTTCCAAGGGCAATAGACTCCATAGTTTCTTTATGTCTTTGACTCTTTTGTAGCTACTGCTTATCAGCCTTAGCTGCATTGATACTTTTTAATATTCCTGATACTCCATTTGCTAGTGCACTAGTGACATGTAAACCAGCAAATAAGGGTATCAAAGGTAATGCACCTCTAATTCTAGCAGGGAGACGTAATAACCCAATAACACTTTGACATGTTTTTTACCACCTGCTTTTTTAACCGCACTACGCGCACCTTTCAAAACAGAACCAATAACTTTGCGCGCATCTTTACTTTCGGTATTTATTTCTCGCGAACCAGCTCTAATTACTATATTTAAGGTATTATACGGTTTCTTTTTCATACTTTTTAGACCAATACCAAATTTACTTTTAAGCTTTACAGCACCTGTTATCGCTAGTGCAGCTACCTTTTCGATAATATTTGAATCCCTAGCTTTTACTCTTCCTCAGGCTTTCTCAGTTAAAACTTTATCCGCTGATTTTTTAGCCTCAATATTTTCTTGATTCTGAAAATAAGCTATATCATGCTTCTTACAAGTTTCGTCTAACGAATCTATTCCTGGGTCACTTCTAGCGAGACATTTTACAAGCTTCGTACCTGGACCGCAGTACTGATAGCCTGGTATGTGGAGTTCTACTAGTAAAGTATTTACAACCCTGTTTAAAAGACCGCGTCCCTGCTTATAGTATATAATCATCATCATTCTTGAAAGGTTGAACAAAGACTGAGGGATAGAAAATAAAATAATTGTATTTATAGCTTGTGACTCTCTCTCTCTCTTTACAACGCATGCGCAGTCGTGAATTGATGTTAGAGTATAAAAGCATTGTGTTTATGGTTAATATGTTAGTTGCAATCGTGTCATCCTATAAAGCAGACATGAAATTCAAAGAGCAAACAATGAAATTGCAAGTGCCAAACGTTGACACGGTTGTATAACAGGAAAAGCACCCAAATCAACATTGTAAATTACTTCCTGACAGTATTCGAGCTGTATTCTGCGGTCCATCTTACTGTGGAAAAACTAATAGCTTATTAGCACTAATTGTACATTCTGATGGTTTAAGGTTTGAAAATGTGTATCTGTATTTTAAATCACTTAAGCAACCAAAATACGTCTTTTTAGAAGATCTAAGAATAAGCTGTATCGTGCTTCTTACAAGTTTCATCTAACGGATTTATTCCTGAGTCACCTCTAGCGAGACATTTTACAAGCTTAGTACCTGGACCGCAGTACTGATAGCCTGGTATGTGAAGTTCTACTGGTAAAGTATTTATAACCCTGTTTAAAAGACCGCGTCCCCGCTTATGGTATATAATCATCATCACTCTTGAAAGGTTGAACAAAGACTGAGGGATGGAAAATAATGTCATTGTATTTATAGCCTGTGACTCTCTCTCTCTCTCTTTACAACGCATGCGCAGTCGTGAATTAATGTTAGAGTATAAAAGCATTGTATTTATGGTTAATATGTTAGTTGCAATCGTGCCATCGTATGTAGCAGACATAAAATTCAAAGAGCAAACGGTGAAATTGCAAGTGCCAAACGTTGACACGGTTGTAAACAGGAAAAGCACCCAAATCGATATGGTCAATTACTTCCTGACAGTATTCGAGCTGTATTCTACAGTGCATCTTATTGTGAAAAAACTTAGAGCTTATTAGCACTAATTGTGCATGCTAATGATTTGGGGTTTGAAAATGTGTACGTGTATTCGAAATCACTTAAGCAACCAAAATTTGACTTTTTAAAAAATCTATTGCAACCAATAAATGGTGTACAATACTTCCCTTTCAATAAACATAAAGCAGTTACATCACCAGATGATGCTTTACCAAATTTCATCATGGTTTTCAAATATGACATGTAAAAAACAAGATAATGTTAAAGCCTTTTACTGCATGGGGAGACATAAAAACGTAGACTGTTTCTATCTGTCAGTCATATGCACAAACGCCAAAACACCTTGTAAGAGATAACGTTAATCTTTTAGCTCTATTTCGTAAAAATAAGGTTGATTGAAGACATGTGTATGCTTATCATGTAAACTCTGATATTGCCTATAACAAGTTTAAAGATTTATGCTCGAGATGTTAGAATGATGATAAACATGGATTGGTTGTTATCGATAAAGATATACTTATGAATAACCGTTGATATAGGAAGTGCTTTGACAATTTGGCCATAAATAGTGAGTGCACATAGCACACTTTATTGAGTTTACTGCAAGATGTTAAAGCATCAACATGTATAAGCGAGAAAAAGATGTTCTTAGTCAATTAGTTAAGGCATGAAAAGCCGTTAAAAAGATGTATAAACTATTGAAATTTGGTAAAGACAAGAGTGAAAAACAACAGAGTGAAATTTTTAAACCGATCTCTGATTCTCTTAAGATAATTGTTACTGAAAGTAAAAAAAAATAAAAGAAACCACTCAGTCATTCATAATCATTTTCATAAACTATATAAAAATAGTACCGATAAACGAATAAAAAAGGGAAATATAGTGATGATGATGATAAAAATTTTCAATCAGCTATCAGCAAAGTGATGTTAATAATGATGATATGAATGTTACCATTTCACCTGAAGATAATATGCATACTGATGAGAACAACTCATATCTACAAATAGTTGATCAAAATCAGAGAAATTTATTAGATTTGATGTATGGATTTAATAAAAGTATGGAATGTAACAGTTTTGTAATTCACCAATATATTTTTAAAATAATTAAATTGGATTAAACGAATTGAAATATCTGATAAGTATTGGATTAATGAAGCTACTTGTGAAAAAACATCCTGATACATCTCATATAACTGAGGATGATTATGAAAAATAATATGTGCTTTTGAATGCTTCCAGTGCTCATAGAATAGGATTTAGCAAAGATGGAGCTATCAGACATCATAATAGTAATAAATTCAATAAAATAATTGCTCTGTTTCATCTTCTTACTAGCAAAAAAGGAGGATCATTGTTACTTCGCTTCAAAATTACTCATACAATAAGTAAGCATGTGGAATAAGTGCACTGGAATGATCTAAATGACCTGGTTGATCGTCTTCAGTTACTCATAGCTGAAAGATCAGCAGGAAACCTAAATAATGATAATGAGATAATATCAATCATGAAAGAGTTACGCGAAGGAGGGTATATATATAGATGCACATGCACGTTTGCATCAGTATCAAAATGAGCATTAACATGTTCGGACGTAAGTTGGGTAAGATTGAAGGTGGTAGTCGAGGTCCTCTCGATATCGGATATAAAATTACCGCTAATGGACATTATGATACACAAAACAGAAAATTATGCAATGTTGCAGCAGCTATTCATCCTAAAATAGATCAAATAATAAGCAATTTGAGCGACTCATTGGTTAAAAGAGTACTGAATTTGGAGCGGGATATAACTATTATTAAAGAGGTGTTATCTCAGACCTCTCACATTACTCCCGAAGACAATTATACTAGATAAAAGATATTGATTTAAAGTATAAAGCTATTGTTGTAAAGCATCAGCAAGGATAAATACTTAGAAGAAAATTGAAGTAGCGGAGCTCCATAAATCAGCTCGACGTAACTATCCCCGTCGAAAGTATTATATTCGAGGCTTCGATGGGACATGGCAAGCTGATTTTGTAGAGATTCTACCTTATGCTCGCGAGAATAAAGGTTATAGCTACATACTGACTGTAATCGATATGTTTTAAAAATACGCTTGGGCTACACCGATAAAACGTTAAACTGGTGATGACGTCACTGCTGCAATAAGATCTATATTTTTTCAAGGTCATGTACCAAAGAATTTGCATACTGACAGAGGCAAACAATTTTATAATAAAGCTTTTGAAGATCTTATGAAAAAGAATAAGATTAATTTATACATAATCTACAGTAATCTTAAAGTATCAATATGTGAACGGCTTAATCGTACTCTGAAGAATAAGATATCTTTTAAGTTCAGCCTTAATGGTAATTATAAGTGGTTTGGTGTATTACATAATGTAATTAAAGACTGTAATAATAAAAAACATCGAACAACTGCAATGAAGCCAAAAGATGTTACATCAGCTAACGATACAGAGTTGTTCAAAAAATTTCGTTTGTATGGTGAATAACATGTAAATGAAAAAAAGTCAAAGTTTAAAGTAAATGATAAAGTACGTGTACGTAAAGTAAAACAAGCATTTGAGAAAGGATACAGACCGAATTGGTCGACAGAGATATTCACGAATGATAAAATATTCAATACAAGACTTATCACCTATCAATTGAAATATCATGAGACCGGTCTCTTCTGTGAACAAAAACTCTTTAAAAATAAATATTCAGACATATATTTCGTGGAAAAAGTCATTAAAAGACGCGGTAATCAAATATATGTTAAATGGTTGAGATTTGATGGTTCTCAGAATAGTTGGATTAATAATTTGATATTTAATTAATAATTCCAAAAGAGAAGGTATGAGGGCCCCGTCTACCGCCCTCATCTCTATAGTTCAACCGCCATATTACCACTCATCAGTTTATCATTAAATTCCTACATTTAGGTGCAATTTTACAACCAGTTGACTTATACATTTTGCATAATTAAGCGAATTCAAATTTATCATCACCAAAATATTCTATGAATAAATGACGTTTTTTAGCTATTTCACATGATTCCATAAATAATGTATCATTATGTACGAGAACTTTTGATAATCGATCAGGTGGAATATTTTAAACTTATCATTGATGGTTATAACTATCTTACGACCAAACTTTTTTGTTACCTACTTCAGCTTAACACTAAATATATAACTTTAACCTCTAGCTCCCCTATCTTCTTCGTCGGCAAGAAGGTGGTGTTAGTAATACGATTAAGTGCCGTTAAATCTATTTTCTGAAATAATAACTATGGTTAGGTATAGTTGAAACATCATCATGAAACAGTAAATTTCATACTTACCACCGCAACAAGACCTCTTACTAGAGTCTCAAACACTTGTAGAGAGGTAGCCCGTTCTCAAGCTCGTCAGACAACTGAATGCTCGGTAGAGTCGAATCGAGCTGCTTATGAACCTTCTCAAAAGATTTCCCCACTCCTTTACCCTCTCCAATGATTTATCCCACTCCTTCACCCCCTCTAATGATTTCTCCCACTATTCCACCCTCTGCGTCATCTACAATATCTTTATTTAATTCTCCTACTTCCCACTTCATTGGTATCTGAAGCATTGCTTCGTCCACGTCATTATGTACAGATTTATGTCCCCACGGTAAAGTATCCGTACTATTTGGAAGTAAATGACGCTTATCATCAACGTGACTCAAAGCTACTTTTTCAAGCTTTTCCGTATGTACAACGTGCTGTCTTGAGCGTATATTTTGCTGTTCACAGATTACTTTTCTTTCATTGAGAAGACAATTAAAGTAGTCATCGAATGAAATTTTCGACTTAACGACCATAGTTTTTACTCCTATTGAACGTATACAGTACCTTTTATTTCATAAGCCAATAAATTCAGTAATGGTTTCACCATAACTTTCATCTTTCATTAATCTATTCACTTCATTATTTTTATGCTCTATTTAAAACGGATTATCTTCTAATTAATCTGATGTATTAAACCTTTCCATATTTTCTCTCATAACTTCACACTTGTTTGTATCTTGAATTTCATAAATCAAACTATCTGTATCCGTGTTTAAAAGTTTTCATTTATTTTTGAATTTTCGTTTCATGAATGAGCAATGAAGTTCATGTACAAGCGTCTTTGATATATCTAAAACACTAAGCCCTACACACATTGGCTTTTTTATGGTTATTTCAGTTCGATTTAATTGAAATGCAACAAGATTTTAGTGAAAATCGTTCGACTATGATAGTTTGGCTTGGCGATAAGAGCTTTTGCACTAAATCTTCCTTCCCACTTGTGTACAAGTTTAAGATCTACTCGTTTTCTTTCATTTTCCATAGTCTTCTAATAAACTGCATCAACCATTAGTTTAAAAAACAACTTTTCAAACTCATTCTTAGCTTTCTGTCTTTTTTTGTTTTGAGATCGACGTACATTTTTAACCAATCACTTTGTTTAAGGTTGATCTTTCGTTGTCTTAAGGGGGTGAAGGGGGGAGCTCTACTTCCTATGCTGTTGTATAGAAAAGTTCATAAGTTGCCAACTGTTGAAAATAAAATGATCCACTAAATAAATATTTCATTTGCAATTTAATACAAGATTTGTGGTTGAAAGTGTCTGAAATTGATGAAAATGTCAATAAAATTTGATAACTATGCTGAAGTTGGCAATACTTATTAATTTTGCAATTGAATTAGCTGCTCGAATAACTGAGTGCGAACGGCGGCAACGCTGTCACGCTGCCGTGAAATTTTGTGTTGCCACAGTTGGCAACAATAAATCAGCCGTTTGCCGTTCGTTTTTTTTCTCTTCATAATTTTTAGTTGAGAATATATTAAACCATATTTAATCATACTCGGAACGTGACGACACTTCAAACGAAATTAGTCAGAATCATTAAAATTACAAGAAGGAGATTGTACGTACAAGAATTTTGAATTTTAAATAGTGTGCCCGCATGGAGCTCTTGTGACGTTGCCGTTGCTGGCATGTTTACTTTCTAATACCGTCATTTTCACCGTGAATTCCGGTCTTTCTATTGCAATATCTCTAAAACTAGCAAATTAAACCTTACCAAATTCTATACTGACATATTACATATCAAATACAAAAACATATTACTTCTTCTAGAGTTTCTCATTATTAGAAGCACTTTGAACTGGAAGTTTTATAGTTTTTTTTTTCGAACACCTATAAGAGGCCATGCAAAAAGACAGTACTTTAGAAATTGATTACTCAGCTCACAGCAAACAGATCTATTTGAAATTAGGCACACTGATGAAGAGTTTTACAAAGTTTGTGTAAAAAAAGTTTCATTGATTTCTCATTACTTTGCCTTAACGACAGATCAACCTTAAACTGTAGCGCACGATGAAATCTCCTTAAAATGAGTCCACTTTCCAAAGTTTGTTTTAATGCTCTGTAATGAACGACATATCGTTTTTTATCATACAGCGTAATCATAAGTTTTCATATTTCAAATTAGGTGGTGCTAAGGGCTTGGAACAAAATGGTAGATCCTTATGATTATTATGAATACTCCAAGGATAATCTCAATCAACTTTTAATACATATCCTATATCACTGGTATCTGAGACCTTAAAACAATCTTGTTTGTTTATATTTTTAACCCATTGAAATTAACTGTATGGTAAAAACTGTGTCATCGCCCATCCGTAAAGGTTATTAGCATCATAGTACATGATATATTTATCATCTTCTTTTGAATCATAACCTTCAGTCATATATTCATTATTTGCTTTAGCATATCTGTTGGAGCACTGACATATCCCACCTTTCATACCTCTTTCAATAAATAGCAACATATCGATGTCTGTTGAAAGATCGAGTTCAATCTTAGTATTCTTGAGCATTGCATCCCAAGTTAGTCCGGGAGTGGTATAATAGTGAGCTGGGTCTAATCCATAAGCTTCTAAGCATGCAGCGCGAAAATTTTCAAAGACGTCAGTTGGTAAAAAAACATCAGTTTTTAGGTATAAATGAGAATATTCACCAAGTGATTTAATTTTAAAAGAATTCTACACATTTTTTGCATGATAATATTCTAAATCTCTAATATTATTATAAGTCAGCTTGCTATAAAAATCATCTCTCGATGGTAGCCACTCTTGCTTAAATTTTTCAAATGAACTAACATAGTCATACGGAAACACTCCTTTTCTAAACAATAATTTTATCTGATTTATAGAATAATTATCTTTACAGAAAATCTTGTTAGTAATGTACAGATGTTCTGGATATGATGCTAATTTTTCCAAAGAAGAAGCCATAAATCTAAGACTGTCTATACAACTAAAATTGATATCACTCCCAAAAATATGTTTCGTAAATGATATATACATCTCCTTATTCTCTGCAATTAGTGTGGTTCGCCCAATATTATTTTTAGAAGTAGCAATCTCTTTAATAATAAAATGTGAATTGTAACCAGCGAGATTGTGAAATATTACTGAAATAAATCGTGAATTCTGGTAATTCATTTTGCAAGCTTCATGAGCAGCATCTCTGAACCTAAAATAATTCAGAATTATATGAAAAAAGATATTAATATAAAGAAATTATTTATTAACTTACCTTTTTGTAAAATGACAATGTACTGGAACTTTTTTTTCACCAAAGTTGAAATCTTTATCGCAAATATGATAAGCTTTAGCATGCTTGAATTCTTTTCATGCACCAGGAGTAAGATACATTGGCTTTGGTGTTTGATATAAATTATCTGATTTACTCGCAAAATCAAAAACTTTTTGTATAAACCATTCAGCTGGAGTCATTTCTGATTGGTTTTTTTCTTTGTAGCTTTCGTAATAGAAATGAGAGTCATTATAACTACACTTGACATGATAGCCAATTCTATACGCTTGATGTTGTTAAAATGTTTGAATATCATTTTCTATAGGTTTAAGAATGCATTCAAAGTCAGCAGATATGACGTAAGGTACTTTTTCTTTATGCTTATAATTTTTTAATTTAAGAATGCATTTTTCTTTTTCCGATGATGTTATCTTTCTTTCTTGGCTGTATGCAACTAACTTTATGCTGTTAAACGTGGTCTTTACTCATAAAAAAAATTCAAACATATATCACAAACATAATTTCATCTTTTACTTTTTGTTTCTTCAATCAATCTCGATAAGTTTTTGATCCATACATGGTGAAACTTGATTACCACATCTGAATAATTTATTTCAGCATCTTCATCCTTTCTATCAACATAATAATCTTGCATAAGGAGTAAATTCACATGTTTCTCTTTTTTTAAAGAAGTTAAATGGCATGGTGATGTATTATAGTTATCTACATATCTCTTCAGAACATATACATTGTATGAGATATCATTCTGTTTCTCGAATTTCGGTATTTCTTTGATTGATAATGATAAATCAATTCCATCAAAGTAGAATTCTTGTTCAAATTTTTTGTATTAAGAAACACGATACGCGTGCTTCTCTGTGGGGGTGTAAGGCAGATAATATAGCCCACATAAAACATTTATCATCATTGTCTTGTACATTTACAAATGCAATTTTTTTTTCATTCAATAAGCTAAGTCGTTGTATGATTTTCCTTTCATAGGGCTATATTTATTAATGTTAATAACTATACATACTATTTCTGATAGACTCCAACTTGATCCTTACCCCTAAAATTCTTCCATTTCATGTTTAATAGACTGATAAATGTTATTTTTTAAAAAGTCTTCTAACTTTGTAGACGTATATTTTGGAGCCATTTTTGTGATGAAATACTTGTCTTCGGAAATCTTTCCCATCATTCTTATAAATTATATATTTATCGATGAGTTCACTATTAACGTTTTAAGTATTATACCATTGAAGAAGAGTGGATATATTTAAATCAAATACACGTTTAGCATCATTCATGAACGTATCAATATCTCGATGACCTTCGTTCGATATGATATCGGTTCTTATTCGACTTTTGAAAGCTGATGTCATATCATTCTATTGTACCTTATTCTCTTGATGTAGTTGTAGCGTTGAATATTGTTGCAGCTCTCCACCCACCTTGTGTACTAATGTCAAATATACGGTTTTACCATGTAATAACTTTGCCATGATTGCATGATACTTCAGTTTTCCCGCAGTACTTAATACTAGTGAGGTTAAAATTTTACGAACCCCATTAGTCGCAGAAATAGTAAGATCTAACCATCTTTCTCTATCATTGTCATCAACTCAAAATCTATTTGTATATTGTAGCGCATGCTCTGCTAGATTTGTTACATTCTGGAAATTTGTATATATGCAGTAAGAGATTATTTCGAATTGATGATCATTTCAGTTTCTTCCTCAGCTGCAGTTTGTGAGTGAGCGGTTTTATAATGACTCACTGAAAATAAAATTTTAAGTTAAATAGAAAAAAAATTTTTTATAAGAAGGGATAAGAGCCCAAGCCTACGCTTTGATCTGTAAAAAGGAACCATTATACATCGCTTATAAATCTTATACAACGTTATTGTATACGATTCAATCATGATTTATATTCTCTCCGCTTTCTTCTAACAAATACAATGCATTAAAAAAATTGTTATGCATATATTCTTGTCTTCTCTTTCATTTCGACCATTCAATAGTTTTCGTTTCTTTCATAATACCACCTCATAATCATCATCAAAATCTAATTCATTCACCTCCCTTCTTCATTATCTTCTGCTGTATCATCATTATCAAAATCTAATTCATCAGATGATTTTCCATTTTCCTCCCCCTCCTTATCTTCCTCCTCCTCGTCGTCATCATCATCATCATCATCATCATCATCATCATCATCATCATCGTCGTCGTCGTCGTCGTCGTCGTCGTCGTCGTCGTCGTCGTCGTCGTCATCATCATCATCATCATCATCATCATCATCATCATCATCATCATCATCA
>JAPYYV010004005.1:0-29175 GCA_030522625.1 Copidosoma aretas
TTCTTTATGGCTCTATTAAAGTAACAGATATTTTCACATGTATATAGTTTTATGTAAATATTCATGTATATATTTATATACATTTATAGGGGAAGCACAAAATTTTTTTTTTTAGGTGAATACAGACACAACTAACTTTTAAAGTACTTAGATATAAATATAAAAATAAGTTTGTGTATATCGATATATATTGCTTACAGAAAAATTACTTAAAAGGCTTACATTTATTATAAGGTATCCAGGTAATTTAATATTTATCACATCAGTAAATATATGTTTTCATGAATACCACACAATTTTAAAATTATTACGTTATATATACATATATACATATATATTTATGTGTGTGTGTGTGTGTGTGTATATATAGACATGTATACCCATATTAAAGAATCATTGCTCTAGCAGGTGTGTGTATGTACACAAAAATAATTCTTATTTCCGAAATATAAGACACTTTCTTTAGGCTTATTTAATATTTATAACACACAGATGAATATATATACATATATATATACACCTTTATGTATACATATACACCCTTTTTTATTTCTTTAACATTTTTAAATCTATGCCTACCTTTTCCGACTCCAGCTTCCGTATATAAGAGCGTCCAGCGAGATCGGGCCACCTCGTGTGTTAGGCGCATTTTTTGCTCGAGCACACTGTGTTTAACTCCTTCGAACGGATTAGGAAAAATCTAAAAAACACAATAGAATAATAAAAATGGATAGATTTTGACCGGCTTTTCATGATGGTGCTATTATGTTTTGCTCAAGAAACATTCTTTGTGTTAAAATATGTCTTTGAATTTTTTGTCGTTCCTGTCAAATTCGCCACAGTACAAAAAATCAAAATTAACACGAATAAAGAAAGCAATACTAATGGAGTGGGAGAGGAAGAAATGCGTAAATGACAAGCGAATATGAACGTTGACATTGGGTCCGCCACACTTGACAGACAACTTTACTTGATCCGCTGGATAGTTCACGAGCAATGGAATTTGCAACTTAAAAAACTTTAAAGTTTCAATTTGTTCAAAAATTTCTTTAAGGATCGTATATTACTGTATTTTATTTTACACACTAACATGATCGTATTTTTCGTTATTTTGTCATTCAATAATTGAAATAGACATGGATAAAGTCATTTACATATTTTATAAATTTTTTATACATAGTGTAAATTATAAATATTTTTAAATATTTTAATCTTAATTGGTATAAAATAGAAAATTATACGTGACTATAAAGGAAAAGCAAGATATTCATAACCTATGATAACACACAAACTTTTTGGCTGAATTGTCCGATTGTTGTAATAATGTATGATTATACTATGTACGTAATCCCGAAACACAATAGACTACTGCATAAATTCTAAATTTCTAAATAAATTAATAATTAATAAACAGTTCAAGCAGGCAATCTATTTGGTTTTTTAGTCTTAGGTGCTTGGTTTTTACTTTAGTTGGATTCCGTGTTTTGCTAAATTTTTCGGGTCTTTAGATATGTGTTTAATCAGCGTTATAACAGACGTTAACGTGTTTTATTTCCTGCCTAAAAAGAGCCAACTTGGTTATTCTTGACGTAGTAGAAGAACATTATATGAAGAAAATTTTTTTCTTTTTCTCAAATATAGAGATCAGCTGTCATAAAACGTGATTATTTTCATATGTTGTTAGAAGCATTTGCTATTCAGCCAACCTTGTCTATTGACATTATAATTGAAAGTTAAATACACCTTAACAGTGAGTATAATACACATAATTACATTTCTAATGATATTTTGTATTAAAAAGACATTGTATGGGATTAGGAGATCTTAGCTTATAACTGTTAAGATATAATTTTCTACAGTTCAGCACTATTTTGGTTTGCAAACGCCAGTTTTTTTTTGCACAATCTGCATGTATCAGAAGGTCTGCTCCATTCCTGTAAGAATTGTTATCGTAGCATGATATTTATTTCAAAATAGAATATAATATTCTGGTTATACTTTTAATTAGTGAATACATGATACATCAATATACATTATAAGCGTGCAACTGTATTTGGTTATTTGGTCGTAGGTACTTAAGTTGTATTATATTTTTATTTCCAATAAACCCAAGTGATAAAAACAATAAATATTTATGACTCTCAATATTTATTTTTCCTCCGAATATTAGGTTAAAGTAAATTGGGTTTTCTAGTTAAAGGAGCTAGAGATTCATATTTATGCTTTTCTTTGAAATTATTTTAAATTAGTGGATTAATAATTATTATAGAATATTGTAATTGGGTGTTTTTATTTGGTGATGTGGTTTAATGTGCGTGGGTTTTGATTTATCTACATTAAGTATTAAACATAAGTGTACGGATTTCGGGTAACTATCTGTTTCATCGGCTGTATCACTGACGGTCTTTTTTTTTATTTCCTATCTTAGAACAGCAATGTTGGTTATTTTTGACGTAGTAGAACACTATATTAAAATACGTGTCTTCTTTTTGACAAATTTGGAGCTTTATTGCTGTAAAATTTGTTTGGTATTTTCCCTTGTCAAAAGCATGTGCTATTCAGCAAACCTTGTCTATTAAAATCATGATTAAAAGTATAATACACCTGTATAGTAAGTATAATACACGAAAATATATTGCTAATCATATTTTTTAGGAAAAGAATTTTTTTTCCGATTAAGATATCTTTGCTTATGACTGCTCGGATATAGTTTGCTAGAGTACATCACAATTATGGTTTGCACACAATAAATATAATGTTAATCTTAAAACAGGTTGAATGTAGAATTTATTCATATGCATCAACTTATAATTAAGTTCTGTGTGTGTGTATTGTAGAATCGGCTATGAGACTATGGGGGGAGCTGAAAAGTAGACGAGGGGGAGGTGGAGGGGAAGCTGTGGGAAGCCAAGGGGGAGCTAAGTGGGAGCAAGGGGAGCGGGAAAGAGCTAACTCAAAAAAATTGGGTTAAGTATCACGTAAAAATGAACGAATAACTACGTGATTTAAGGGGGAGCTGTGGAGAGCTGAGAGGAAGCTGCGGCAGAGCGGGAGGGAGCGGGGGGGAGGCTGGGACATACTTTTGTTCATACAACTATACATTTTTTGGGCGGGCTGGTAAAAACTGATAATTTACTAAGGTTTTTAGGGGGGGCTGGTGGGAGCCTGAATATTTCCTAAGTTTTTGAGGGGGGCTGGTGAATACTGATAGTTTTCTAATTTTTTGAGGGGGGTCTGGTGGGAATTAAAAAAATTTTTAAGTTCTTGTGGGCTAAAGGGGGTGAAGAGGTGTCGAGAGGGGGGGTTGAGGGGGCTGAGGGGGGGCACTGAAAAATTAGAAAAATGATTTTTTACGTAAAATCACGGAGAAAACGATCGAATTTTTTAGGTGGTTGGAGGGGGGGTGAGGAGGGTGTGAAAGGAGGCTACAAACAAATGACGATCATGCAAATCACGTAAAAATATAACGAATTCACCTGCGAATTAAGGGGGGGGGGTGAGGGGGGGCTGAAATAATTTCATCCTTATCGCTATATATATATATATATTCATGTATGGTGACTTATGCGGACATTTTATAAGTGAATAAGTACTTATGCGGACACTGTTGGAATTATGCGGACGTCTGCATAAGTTTTTTGAAATATATGTGTGTCGATACTTGTGCAGACATTTAAGGTTTTTCTACAACGAAAAATTGAATTAGCGAACTAGACGGAGCGAGCAAAGTGAGCGAGGTCGTAATGAGCCACTGTCGGTAATGGATGCCTTTTACGGACCCCAGAGGTGTTAGAGTACTATATATTGTCAATTATATCGCTTTGTCCGCATAAGTCCTATTTGTATATATACATATAGATATACATACCTTATAGAATTGATATATTGGTGGTAAAAGCTACTTTTGTTCCACCCTTTGGTTTTTTTATTGTACATTTGTTAATATAATGTCAATCTTTAAACGTGTAGAAGGGAGAAATTTAAATTAAACCAAATTACTAATTCATATGCATGAACTTATAATTAAGTTGTGTGTGTGTGTATTGTAGAATAGGTTATAAGGTGATTGTGGTAGCCGAGGGGGAGACGGGGGAGAGGTGGAGGGTGAGCTAGGGGGAGCGGGGCGTAGCGGGGGAGCTTACCCAAAAAAAATTGGGTTAAAAATCACGTAAAAATGAACTAACAACTACGTGACTTGAGGGGAAGCTGTGGGGAGTTGCGTGGGATCTTATAAGAAGATATATAAATATCAGTGGGGCTTCGCCCCCGCTCGCGGTTCGCGTGCTCACGACCGTGTCTTTGACAAGTGTCGAAAAAGTTTTCTCTGTTAATAAAAACTTTGTGTCATTTTATACAGTCTTACTGGTTCTTTTTAGTATTGCCTGTACACTAAGGGCGATGCGACTTTTTTTTGTACTTGACCTGTATGGCAACATGGCATTTTTTCTCATCTTTATTGATGAGATATGTCGGTAAGACTGCGCAGCAACAGGACTTATGCCGTTCAAGACTGGGAACACTGAAAGCGAAGCGAACACTGATTGTCTGGCGAAGCTTAATTCAAGGTTACTTTAATAGCTTACAAGCATATACTTGTAAATTTAATAAATAAGCTTACATTGTAGATCAATTCTTTATAAATGCCAATTTAGATTGCATTGCAAAAATTGTTTGTTGATGGTGGAATTCAGATTAAATGTTAGTTTTTAAATCGTACACTTAATACAGTTCTTATAAAAATAGTTAATATGTAGCTTAATGAAATATCTTGCAACCCAATATAAATATATAAATACTTATTGAGGGGTCTTTAGTGAGCAATAAGTACCAACGTAAAAATAATTGTGTTAGTTGGTATTACTTATGTCGACTGCTGTACATATTAGTATTCATTTATACATGATGTATACATGATGTGAGCACAATTATCTGTAGTTATGGCTGTATGTTAAACTAATGCTTAATACTATGACTTGATAATCATCCTACGAAATATCTCAAATCTCTCCACGGATTCCTACATTTTTTAAGGTACCTCCTGAAAGCTGAGGATTTTTCATCAAAACAGTCCTTGTCTTTTGTGTAAATCCTTAAATCCTGTTTGAAATATCAAGATCCATTAAAGTTTATCATAAATGAACTAAAAATTAAAATCATTGGTGATGATTATTGTTCATTCAGGTAATTCTAATATTTTTCACATTATTCTTAAAATTTGCATATCAACATGTGAATGCGTATAGTAGAAAACATCAGAGACAAGTGAAATGACTATCAAATTGTTATTGTTGGTAATCAATATTATAAAAATGTTGAAAACTAATATCACTATCATCGTTTAATGTCTAAGGATAGTGTTTATGGAACTGATGTTGAAATTAAAAGTTTTGTGGATATTTTTAACATACATGAGATAGTAAAAACCGCTAGTGAAAATAAATTTCTAAATTTTGGTAAGCCAGAAAGTGATTTCAAAGTGAATTTATTATTTAGTGGTCCATTTAACTCTGGCCATTATGATGTAATTGACTTAAGGAACTGTGGAACTATGATGTTCAAAAATGGATTTAAAAATTCACAATTGAACTTCATAGTCATAAAAGAAAACACGTAAGTACGTATATTTTTGAAGTTTTACTTAAATAATTGAAGTAACTAGATTTTTGTTGTACAAAAACTAAATATTCAGATATATATGGACAAACAAGCTCATTTTTTAGGGAGAACAGATTTTTAATGTATTTTTTGTTTTGGTATTCTTTATAAAGATCCCCTATCGACAAAATTTTATGAAAATTTAAAGAACTTATCACAGAATGATGACAACTTTGGATTTTGAATACGATACTACAATAATTTGTTCTGTTTTTTTACATTTAATCCAAATGTAATACATAAAAAGAAGCAAAGTATTCACAATTTAAAACTTTATGTTTAAGTATTTTACATTGTCTCTAACACTTTGATTAATAAAAAAGATAAAGAACAATCGTCCAGTAAATTTTACGTGTAAAATAATTTTAATGCAGTAGAAAAAATATGTAAAAAAATTAGAAAATTTGTCAGAGAACATATTGTCATTTTAACTCAAATTTGACACAAAAATGCGATTGCAAAGAACTATAAATTTTTATATCAAGTCCCTAATGTTATCAATATACCAAATGTCAAAATGTACTTTATTCGTAATACTGATAAAAATGTACATTACTACAACAAATCTTCTACACCAGATTTAGTTCTATTTTTGTATCAAATTCTATAACAAACAAAATTATGATTTATGTGTTTATTCTAATGATAAACCAGAAAAATCACCATATCATACTTAACTGAAGAAATTATCACAGTTCATAGATCCAATGTTATTTTTACTAATGTTTTCGTCAGGAGATTTAGGCTGGACTACTAACTACAATAAACATCCCAAAAATTTGGGGGAGAATTTCTCTTTTACAATTTAATTTGTACAGGCAATCTTATAGACCAAATTCTATAAATTTTAGTTCTCTACTCTATGGCAGTAGCTTAACAAAGCAATTTTTTTTGCATGCCTATATCATGATTAAGAGTAATAAAATAAATTTTGTCAGACAAAATCCTAAAATTCTGCGTGTTGACGGTTGTCAATGCTGATTATGTCATGTATGAAATAGTGCATCAAATGTTTCTCATAATTTTGAAAATAAACAAAAAATTAATAGCCTCTTCATTCTACCATACACATACGTTGGCAGACCTAGATATATGCAACAACATTACCAGAATGCTATGACAATAGTAAGAAAATTTTGTAAAGCAGACTTATTTATAACTGTTACTTGTAATCCTAAATGGAAAAAGTTAAATGATACATTCAAAGGTTTTCTAAGATATTCAACTCCAAACTACTTTCCTAATATAACTATCCGATTATTTCATGGTTCAAATTAATTTCGTATGACATTCAAAAAAATGAGATTTTCGGTAAAGTTTTATCTCACGTTTACACAATAGAATTTAAAAAAAAAGGCTTGCCTCATGCACACTTGTTGATTACACATAATCCCAGTAATAAGCTTTTATCATCAATTGAAATTAATAAATACATTTCTGCTCAAATTTCAGTAGAAAATAAAATATTACAAAAATTGGATTTTAAACATATGCTCCATAGAACTTATTCTGAAAAAAATGCCTTATTTTGATAAGGACAATAACACATGTAAAAATAAAATTTTAATATGATTTTGATCAGAAACAAAAATAACTAAATATTGTTATGCTGAAGTCAAAAAAAGCAATAATGTTCATAATCATATTTATAAACTGAAAAAAGTACTGCCGAGATACCAGTAGATAATTCTATGGCAGCAACTTACAATAATTTCTTGGTAATAAATTAGAATTGCCATATAAATGTAGAATGTTGTGCTTCGATCCAAACCATAAAGAACATATTTAATTATATTTATAAGAGCAGTGGTAGAGCATTTTGTCAACTGATTGAAGAATACAAGCAATAAATGTATTCAAAAAGCTAATATTTTGCATGTAAGGCACGATTGCTAACGATTTTGGAGCTAGTTCAAATCAATTTTAGTCATTTAAAGCATTATAACAATACTTTAGAGAAAAACTTTAAATACAAAAAAAAAGTATTTTTGTTAGTTTTACAACTTTTTTATTTAAAATTTATACCTTAACTGACAAACAAAAAAATTAGGTACAACAAAACGATTTTATGGATAATCTAGAACGATTTTCGTTGTTTAAAGCGTCAGGATGAGATTGTAGAGTAAAACCTACAAGACAAAAAATTTTTTTTTTACGATCTACAACTTTTGTATCCAACACTTCCTTTGTAAAATGTCAATTTTTTCTTGTTCTGGTAAGAAACGGTTTTTCTACTTATTTTCAGTCATTTTTGCGACTAGGGCATTTATTTGACTTCCTAAAGAAAAGTGTACTACAGACAAAAGTTGTATTTTATTGAGATAATTTAAATCCAGATCAAACAGCCATTTTTTAAGAAGTTATCAGTTCTAAAAACAAAATTTTCTTTGTAGATGGTCCTGGAGTATCAGGTAAAACCTTTTTGTACAAAACGTTAATTTATTGCTTCTTATTAAATGGTAAACAAAATTTGTCAACAAAATGGACAGGTATACTTTTTTTTTTACTTCCTACAGTGAGGACAAGTTATAGGACTTTTAAATTACCTTTAGATCTACGTATAGTTCAAACTGTTATCTTAAAACTGCAATAAGATAGAAAGAAATTATGTAAGGCCGATGTTACTATTTGAAACAAAGTGTCAATAGTACCTAAGAAAGCATTAGAGATTGTTTATCGCACTTTAGGTGTTTGTTTAAATAACAATGTACCGTTTGGTTGTAAATTAATGATTCTTGGTGGAGATTTTCGTCAATTCCTTCCTATAGTAAGAGTTGCAAATAAAATAATTATAGTTAAAGAAAATATAATATTCTATTATTTGTGGTTGCATTTCAAAATTTTAAGATTTAAAATTAATATGCGTTCAATAGATGAAAAATTTCCTCTGTTTCTAATAAAAATGGGAGAATAAAAGATAAGTTCTTTTGAAATCACAAAAAATAGAGATAGAATGATGATTGTTCAAAATCTTTAATTAATGTTTAATATTCTTTAATAAATACTGTTATCTTAACATCACATATGAAATTTATATATTTTTTTGATTATTCAATTTTTAACAATATAAAAGGAATCACTGTCACTTATTGTAGTGTAGATCATGCTACCTATAAGAGATTTCATATGACTAATGATATTCTTTATATTGATTTCCTAATGGAATATTTGAACTGTATTTGAGCAGGTCTCCCACCCCATAAACTTAATTTAAAAATAAATGTCATTGTAATGTTAATGCGAAATTTATGCATTTTAGATGGTTGTGAAATGAAACACGACAAAAATATCATAAGTATATAGATACAATCTTGTAGCCGAAATTATAACTGGTTAAAAATTGGAAACAGAGTACGTATTCCAAGAATTACTTCGAACACGTGAACTTCATCTTGATTGCCTTTCATTTTATACAGAAAATAATTTTCCTGGAATTTAGCTTTTTCTATGACTGTGAATAAGTCTCAGGGTCCAAGTTTAGATAGATTAGGTTTATATTTAAAAAAGGTAATATTCTCACACGTTGAATTGTATGTTGCATTAACTAGATGCGAGAATCCTAAAAATTTTGTTAAACAATGTGAATTAGTCAATTCCCAGGAAATAACAAATATAGTTTGAAATGAAGTTTTTGGTGAAGTTAAATGAAAAACTGTATCATGTTTTCATTCTATTTCAAACAGTAATAACACAACACTTATGACTCATTTTTTTACCTGCCAAAATTTTTTCACATTGCGAACACCTTCCAATATATACGTATACACATGCACACACACGCACAAATACACATTTAATGCATAGTATTCCTACCTCCATGTGGTGCACTCTTGGTTACTCTAGAGACTTACAACAATAATATATTGTGAAAAGAGATTTAACATGTTTGCATGGTGAGTTGTAAACGGGCTGTGGGGATACTAAGAATGTTTATGATGAAGAGATAAATAAAATATGTCAAAGTAAATGGGTGGGTATTAAAGGGAGACAAGGTGGGTAGTGAAAGGGGCAAGGAGGCGGCGGGGCTGTGAAGGGATCAAAAATGTTTATAATAAGGAAGAAAATAAAAGAATTCCACGTGATTTCAGGGGTGGCGTGGGGGCGTAGAGGGGCTGTGGGAACGGGGCAAAAAATGTTTATAATAAGGTAGAAAACGAAAGTATTTGATGTGATTTTGTGGGGGGAAGATCTGTTGGGCCACGGGGGGGGGAGGGACAATAAAATGTTTGGGGGGGGGGGGCAAAGGGCGGCGTGAAAGGCAGTATTATCTATAAAAGTTATAAAATAGGCGTGTTTTTAGCCTATTTTTACACAAAATTTTAATCTAAAACTTCTCAATGAGGGGTCGCGTGGAGGGGTGTTGGGGGGCGAGAGAGGGGGACTATCACTAATGCCCCACAGGAATTAACTATATAACATTAAAAGTTATATATATATACTTACAATAATAAATGTAGTATTAAATATTATACAATTCTACAGAGAATCAGATCTGAAGTAGACTTTCTCCAGAGATTAAAACCGCCTGTGAAAAAGAAGTGCGCTTGTCTTTGAGTGACCAGAAAATATTAACGGGAAAAATTGATGATCACCCAGTTAAGGTCAAAAAAAATTTTAACAGGTCAAGGACTTCAAATGTAGCACAGCTCTTTTGTAGAAAATACGCTTCTATCTTTGCTGCAGCGGTAGAAGCCAATAAGCTGGGAGATAGAGTGAATTTTTCTTGTTATATTAGCTGTAAGAATGGAGACAGGCAGCGCCAGTGGTGGCGCTTTTTTGCAACGCTAGCCGGACAACGCGCGTATGTCAACACTGTTACATACGTATTAATGAATATAAGTAATATTTTCGTCGCTATGGATGTCATAGTAAGGAGAGGTTTTGCCATGATACACTTACTAAATAGTATTTGACCCCTCCCCCCTCCCCGTAAAAAAAGGTATTAAATAAGCAGTATTGCATGTACAAAGAGAAAAACAATTAAAATCAATCAGTTACATTTAGTAATTTGATATAATGTCATTGGGATAAAAATCATTAATAACCAAGCTTATCAAGTTGAATTTAGAGTAGTTATTACTGATTATGATAAATAAATACGTGTACTTTGAATAAATAAAAAGCTGGTAGTTGAAAACATAACCCTTTATTTTATTGTTACTAGCTGAATCCTGCTTGTTTAGTATATGTCATGCCAGTTATACAAAGGCTACAAAGTAGTCAAAACGATTCAAAATATTTCTCTTCGTTGATATATTATATGAAGTAATGTAGAATGTATTGATAACTTTAGATCCATCGAGCAAGAGCAAATACAACCTTCAGATGCAGCTGAGTAAAGAAATACAACTTTTCAAGGTGTATGATAATTTTCGTTTTCTATAAAGTAAAAACAGTAATTTTGATAATTTGCTTGTCGAGCCTATTTTAATCAAATATAATGTTTATATCAATTGTCTACAACCTAAAATTTTGAAAGATATGTTTTCTTAGGTGTACACCTGATTATTTCTCCACTTTCAATAAATTTTTTGGATACTTTCCATCTGAATCTATATATGAAATTAATAACAAGAAATAGTTAAATTATTTTGACTGCCTCGTAGCCCAAGTACCCCTAGTATGACATACTAGATAAACAGAATTTAGCTAGTAAAAATGAAAAAGGATGGTTACATTTTCAAGTATCAGATTTTGATTTAATTATCGTACACGTTACATGTATTCATAATGAAATAGTAATAACTACTCTTAATTCAACTTAATGAGGCTGCTTATTGTACTTATTATCCTAATAGCACTAAATTAAATAAAATTAAGGTCACTGATTGATTTTACTTCTTTTACTCTTTGTGCATGCAATACCGCTAATTGTGTACCTTTTCTTACGTTTTGAGTGTCAAATACTGTTTACTAAGTGAATTGGGATAAAACCTGTCTCTTTGGTAGCATTTATTATGAAGAAAATAATACTTATTTACATAAATACGTATATTACTCTGTTGACATACGTACTCTGTCCAGCCACCGTTGCAAAAAAGTGCCGCCACTGGCGCTGCCTGTCTTCATTCTTACAGCGAATACAATGCAGCTTCCTACAGAAATGCTAAAAATAAACGTTCTAAGGCTGTAAAAAAAATACTGATAACCAGGATAGTGATGATGAATTTGATGCTAAGCGCATTTATTCACATAAACTATTACGGATACAAGATCAGAATGAATGTGTTGATTATGCTTCGGTTTTAACAGCTAATGAATCAAACAAGTCCCATGACAATATGTGGCAAATATGAGTTGTTTTGTAAGAGCTTGAGAACAAGAAAAACGACGACAAAGTCTCAAACTTGGTGGATAAAACGTATCCTACTGTCAGAGCTTTGATCAATGAAAAGAGGCACAAAATAAGTCAGATTTTATTAGGTTGGCCACATATGAATGGTACTGAATAATTTCTACGCCACTGGAAGGGGCTTCTCGGAAAGGACATCGCAGAAACGTGATCGAAATCTGTAGAAGTGAGAATTCCGAATATAAGACTATACTTTAACCAACAAAATTTTTTAAACACCAAAAATATTTTTAAGACCTGTTCTAAGAGTACAAAACAGATATTGAAGTATATAGAAACGTCAAACCAAACTAGTTGTGGGATTTAAAATACTAATAACTTAGTTTAGGGAAAAAATTTATCAGCAGTACAAAATCAAAGATGTAAGTCTTATATTTGTGCAATGAATTGAAGAACCACTTAAAACTAAGTAGAACTTTTTGTGTATCTTGACAAAATTAAAAAAGATGACCTACCCTAACAGCCAGATTCGATGTACCTAAGTATAATTGTTCAAGGTAAAGAAAACATATGCTATCATTGAAGTTTTTGAATTTATTACTTTTGTTGTTTGTTAAAATACTTTTTATTTATGCAGGCAATAGTCTTTATGGGGAAATGGTTTATATTTTATTGTGATAAACGGTGATTTAAATATACTTTCTCATGAATTTTTAGAGGCGATTAGAATATTCTCCTTAAGTTATCATGTTTTTGGAATTGTCTATAATCCGGAACTGGAAAAAAACTTTAGAATTCATACAAAAGTATAACGTAGTACCACATAATAATAATGAAACGTGCAAATACCGTATGTGTTTGATGACTTCTTTATTTATAGAGTTTTTATGAAGTTAGAAGATAAACCCCAAAACTGGAGCAAAGTCAGATACTCGCAGAAAGAAAAACATATCCTAATACAACTTTAGAGTAATGAGCCTGGCAAAAAGCTTGCCAGAGTTTTCTTGTGATTTAAATTTGGATGAAAATTGAAGGTAAAATCTTACAACTTATCTACCTGTATTGAAACTGCAATTCAAATATTTTTCTTTTCTTTTCTTTTTAATATACTTATAAAATTATACTAAAAATTTTATACCTGTGATGAGGGTATAATAAACTCAATACAAACACTTTAGTTTATACATTTCTTTTTATACATTATTAAGTGAAAATTTTTTTTTTAAACTTTCAAGAAATTTTATTTAAGAAGGCCCATCACCCCTGTATAGGATATATTTTGAATACTTTATAATAAATGTTTTCTTAAAAAATATGAGAAGTGTCCCTTAACTTGACAATAAAATAGCTAATGCTAAATATCATGCTACTATTTTCGTAAAATTTTGTTGTTATATTTTTCAGATACCGAAGCTTTAAAAATAATTCAATAAATTACTTTAATCTTTTTCAGTTTTCATCTGATCTTTAATTTTTTGGGCTCATTTTCTTCCTTTAACGAATAAATTTATAGTTATAACGAAGAAAATTGCAAAAACTTGGATAGGTTTCCCAGAAAATTCAGTTATATCGAAATACCAAAAATTAGGGAACAATTGGATTTTCCGGGAAAATTATGCAAGTGTTTGCAATTTTCTTCATCATGACTCCCATTGGATTTATTTGAGGAAGGGAATGCACTCAAATTTAAGATTAGATGAACATCGAAAAAGATTGAAGTAATTTATTGAATTTTTTTTCATGCATCGATATCGGAAAAATTTAACCATAAATTTTTATGAAATAAATAGCATGATATGTAGCACTAGCAATATTATTGTCTGGATAAGTAACCCTTCTCATAACTTTCAATGACCATGTATAACAAAAAATTCAAAATATGTGCTATATAAGGGCGATGAGCCACCTTAAAAAATTTATAGTGATATAAAGCACAAAATAAACGAATATTTGGCTTGCGTTGTATTTATTTATTGCTAAATAGGGAAAATGGCTATTAGTAAATACATATATGTAAACATTGTTATCTTTTTTCCATGTAATATTAATACTTGAAAAAATGATTAATAAAGTACTGTACAGGACTGTTACCTTACTCGTCAGACCCTTTTATCTTATCATGTATGAACTCACACACACGCACGCACGTGCGAACAGGAAATATTTTTCCTCTTACGAGAAAAATTGACTGACGGTCAATTTTGGTGTAAGTATGTTCACACGCGCTTCCAGCACCTTTAAAAATTATATTGTCATGTATTATATTATCCTGGCATGACCATTTAAATAGCTTTAATGAAAATTTTAGGTCAGTTCATTAAAATTTATCTTATACATCTCATTTACTAAATTATAAAAATCAAAATTATCTATATCATTCTCAAAATTCTATTTTGTAAAAATTTTTCTATAATTTTATCTGAAAAGGAGCTTAGTATTCTCATTTCAAATTATCAAAAATTTATAGGATTTCAGCAAGTAAATATTGTTTATGCATCTTGTTTTACCACGAAAATGTAAAAATAATTACAATAACTTAAGGGGATTTACTTTAAATCAAAAGTAAATAATCATAAATGCTTTTACCAATTTTTTACATTACATTTTATTAGTTGTAATGATACATTATATATTGACATATGATGTTGTGTATTATTTATTAAACAAGTTAAATGTCCGGTCAGAAAAGTTACTTCCAGCACAGACTTAAAATATTTTTGTAATCACACAATGTTTTATATCATGACTTAAAAAAAAAAGTTTAAAAAACCCAATATTTAATGTCAGGCTCTTCAAATTTTACAAAATTATTGTTCATGAATCTTGTTTTTTCATAAAATTGTAAAAATTATCATAAAAACTAAGGGTAAATTATGTTAAATTAGAAGTCATGAAAATTAGAAGCTTTTACAAATTTTCGACATCAAGTACAATGTTTTGCATTCTAATTTCGTCTATTATTTATTAAATAAGTTTAATGTCTGGTACGGAAAGGGGCTTCCAGCACAGATTTTAAATATTGTTGTAGATGCATAATGTATCATGTCATGATGATGATCTTATAAAAGGATTATAAAAAAAAAAAAAAATTTAAATGTAAATCTCTTGAAATTTATACGATGTTTGCTTGATTATTTAAATTAACATTATTTATAATGTCCTTAAAAATTTAATCACATGATATTCTTTTCGCGATTTTACGTCAGAATTAGTTAAGTAAGCTAACTCAAAATTATAATCGCCGTTTGTTCGTTCGTTTGTTCGTTCGCTTGTATCCTTTCTCCTTCAACAGCCATCGAACCAAAACGCACACGGGGGGAGGGGGGGGGGGCTACCGAAGTGGGAGTGAACGAACGCACGCACGCACACAAAGCTAGCACGCAGTAGGGAAGTCTATTGACTGAGTTTGCATGCGTGTGACTCCAAGCATAAAACAGAAGCAACTGTTTAGCTGCGTCGCAATTGTCGTCATCAACCACGAGGACATTCAAATGACTCGTTATGAATGTCATGATGGTAAAAAAAAACCTCCATCAATAATATCAGTAACCTATTGAACTTTGTTAGCAACTGATATTTATTAATGATTGCGATTGTTCTACATATCCTTGATTTGATTATTCAAGAGACTAGATTGCTTATATTTTGTATAAAATAAATTTTTTTTGTGAGTAGAATAATATCAGGCCCCCAAGTATCTGCAGTAATTATTTATCGTATGCACATCTATCTTTTATGATTTAAAAATTTCTTTTGTTTTATGGAGTTTTTTTAATCAATTATATGCAATAATACAGTTTTAACAAGAATAAAACTAAAAATGTCAATTGATTAAAAAAATATGTATTAATAAAGAATGTTTCTCTCGACCTGGATTAGTCTATTTGTTGATATGTTGGTGTGGTAATTTGTTACATTACTCCAGGTTGATTGAAAAATAAAATGTAACTCTTATTAAATATTAATGCATGGCCATTTGTATACTGTGCTAACTTACGAGTACATAATAAAGTACTACTTAGTGAAAGAAGAAGTAAAAATAACGCATTTTACTTGATCTTAAAATAGAAGAGAAGTAGACTTGAAAATGGGTTTATCAGTGATATAGTGAGGCTATTCTCGATTTGCTGCCAAACACTAGGAAAATAAAAAAAACGACTCAGAGAGTGCTTGAGCACACAACTATGGAGTTATACTTCTTTGGCAGAGAATATATGAATGTAGATGTAGCTGTTACAAAACGATATTTTGAATAACCTTATTCGATGTATCTAGGGTGGTGCAATTATCGTTGGAATAAGGATATTAGTTAATAGGGTGTAGTTTCAATAAATATTTTACAATTTAATAAATTAACAATTGTAAAGAATATAGCATGAAGATAAAAGAAGTACAGAGTATAGTTATGGCACGATGTGCGGTCACGCTGGCTAGTAAGAGACTGCCCGCTTGCATCAAATCTTCTGATTAACTCAAAACAACCCTACCTCGTAATCTCAGGTGATTTCTCAGGTGATTTCTTAGGTAAATTTTCATGTGATTTCTCATCTCAAAACCGCACCTGAGAATTCACCTGAGAAATCACCTGAGAAATTCTCATATAAAGATCGTTTTTTTTTTTCATTTTAATATCAGCTAAAATAATTTTAGTTGTTATTATCAGAAAAATAATCGTAGACACACACTAACCTTATCAGTGTGATACTTTATAATTCTAGAGATATAACAATACTTATACATGTTTTATTCACACTATCCGTACGAACGAAAGGGATGCTTTGGAAGTAAGAACACAGGAACAGTGAAATATATACTGAGATATAGGAAAATTGAAACGAAATACGTTCAAAGATGCATTACCAAAGATTTATCCAAAGAGGATCCAAAGAGAAATCCAAACCTTCGCAAGTATTTACGTACATTTTTATGTAGGCACACCTATTCTAATACAAATGACATGCAAATAATGAAGAAAAGATCAATTATGTTTTATAAATTATTTATGAAATGTTCTTCCATCATAAGCACCATACAATTATTACTTACTAATATTGACATGTAACCATACAATAAGCACAATAGGTATTAAGCCAACAAATAATTTTATTCGAAAGATGATAAAAAAATTATATCTATTGCATTGTCAAACTCAAGTACGCTTTATCAGAAATCTTCATTGAGGGTAGAAAAAATTGTATTATCAACAACAGAAATTACATTACTCATGACAGTTACAATGTATTACTCACAAGTATTACCACAGTATGTGACATAGGAGAAAATAAGCTTAGTTTGTATATTCATACAACGGTACGCAGCAGAAATATGTATAGTACAGAAAAAATAATAAGAACTACATCTACTGAGGATATGGTTCAAGCAGCGCTGAGAGAGCCAAATCTTTACAAGGATTTAGGCATAGTTTCATGTAGGCACACAAATTCTGATACAAATGACGTACAAATTGAGTTCAAAAAGACTTAAAATAATTAAAAATTTTAAATCAACGTTGAAGTATATCATTCAATAAAAGCTACGTAGAAAATTACGGATACTTATTGACGACCAGTAGTTGAACTCATAAAATACTTTTTTCTTATACTGTTATCACTAAGAAAAGTGATTTAATATTATTTTCATAGACAGAAATTATATTAAATACTTTAGAAACAAAAGTGTACAAACTAAACTTTTTTTTTCTTCATATGCAACAAAAAACATGCTACGACAGTCGTCTATTATGTAGTAGTTATCGTAAAATAAAAATTATAAAAAATTATATTCTAAGAAGAATAGATAAAGTGGTACTGTATCGACTTGGGGGCATATAGCTAATGCACTGTTGTCTTTAACTCGCTAGTCCTCACACGATTGTTGACAAATCATCACCAAAAAATTATCAGTTTTTCATAGAGTTATGAGGTTTCTATTAATTTTTGTCAAAATTCGATGACTGTCTCCGCTGTTTCAGAAAAAGTGATAACCTACAAGTGTGCAGAGCATAATTGCATCTAATAATAAATGTTTGCTATAAATTTTGAAAATTACAAAATTTTTTTGTACAATATTTTTTTGCTATCCGCATGATAACACCTAATAAGGCTACTTATTTTGTGTACATTAACGGGTTGGCAAATAAAATTTTTTTACCAGGTACACGTACAGATTTACAGCAAAGATTCCAGCTGAAAAATACAGTCAGAGATCAAAGATCAATTTACCTAAAGCTTCTTTTTGCGTAAAAAACCAAACGGTTTCTCGCATCTTATTCTAAACTTGTCCAACTTGAACGAATTGGTAGAGAAACATCATTTTGAGGTGGCTTCGTCGTTTTTTTTCTAGTCGATGAAGTGGTACAAAAGTTTTCTATTTTGTAACCAATGTATTGTAGATTTAATAGCAGAAAAAACAGTGCGGCTGACGACTAAGTTTTCGAGAAAATACCATGTGAAAATTTTTTTCTCTATCACGCTGTCTTATGGAAGCTGGCATTAAAATGACTCATAGAAAAAATTAATCGATGAGTCCTTGTGATTCACAGATTTTCTTAAAGCTTTTCTTTCGCTGATTCTTTTGACATCATAAAAATTGTATCTTGATGATTTTGATTTTTTTTAAATTGAGAGGAAAGTGATATGTTCTCTTCTGTGCATGAGCAGATGATAGTATTAAGTTATTGCTTTTCTTTTGATAAATAATGTACGGTTTTCTCAAAAGGTTTTAACTTTATTACACGAACACGTGGCTAAGGAAGTTATTAATTGTAAAAATACGGTAAAAACTTTTTTTATTACATGAAAAACCTTTCAGGGCCCCTTGCTTGGTACGGCACCAAACGACGAAGCCACCTTAAGTTTGAAAGCCTAAAAGCAGCCAAAAGCCTATTAGTGCCAGTTCACTTCATGACTACCATCGACCTCAAAGATGCCTATTTTCTCATACTCATTCATAAATCCAGCAAATTTTTGTTGAGATTAATTTTTAAGAACCTAACTTATTAATTTAATTGCCTTTTGTTTGGCTTGAGTGGCAGCCCCTACGTGTTCACCAAGTTGATGAGAACGGTCATCACCCATTTAGATCACGAGGCTTGACTACTATTGTGTACCTGGATGATTTTCTCTGCGTGGAGGATTCCTTTGAAAAGAGCAAAGCTAATACGACAAAGACGATATCTACTCTCGAACAGTTACGCTTTATCGTAAACTACGCAAAGAGCAGTTTAATCCCGGAGAGGAAATGTAAATATATAGGCACGATACTAGACTCAATTAAATATTACATAAAACTAACATTAGAGAAAATATCAGAATTCCAAGAACTGACTAAATCTATTTAAAAAAAGGAATAATTGCAGGATTTTAGAATTAGCACAACTGATTAAAAAACTGATATTTGCATGCCAGGCAGTAAAGTACGGCTTAGTACACACGCGGTCTTTAAAGAAAGCTAAAATTAAGGTGCTTAGGATATCGGGAGGACATTATCAGTGATGTATGGAGTTATCGGAGTCACTTTAATCAGACCACCAGTGGTGGCTAGACAACCTTGGCAACCTCAAGTCTATTAAAACCCGCCAATTCAGTAAAGTAATTTTCTTTAATGCCTCAAACACGGATTAGGGCATGACAGACAGGGAAAAACTAATTTTAGATTCTGCAGCACAGATCAGACGAGATGGCATATTAATTACAAAGAATTAGTGGCAGTTGAATTGGCTCTCATCTCCCTGGCGTCCAAATGTAGGGATGGTGAGATCTTGCTGAGAGTGGACAACACTGCGCAAATAGCCGACATTAACAGGATTGGGGGCGACAATTTCAAGGCTTATCGTGAGCTGGCAAAAAAAATCTGGCACTCGGCCCAAGAAAGACACGTCTTCCTTGAAGCATCATACATACCCCCCAAGGAAAACACGGTCGCAGATAAACTATCTCGTTTAAACCCGGATACAGAGATGGAAATTCAATGATTTTTATTTCAAGTGCATTTCAGAAAAAGTCGGTAACCCCGTGGTCGACTTGTTGACGACTAAAAGTAACGTATTGTGCACCAGGTTTGTGTCGTCGGGGCCGGACGCCGGGGCATGGCAAGTAAACGCTTTTTCATTCAACTGGCGGGACTTTGAATTTCACGTCTTCCCTTAAATTAGCCTGATCCTCCAAATCCTTGTTTTAATAAAACAAGACAAAGCTAGAGGAATAGTGGTCGTACCGGACTGACTCTCGCAAACCTGGCACCCTCTATTCAAAAGCATGTCATTAGGAAAGCTCTTTTATCTTGGCCCAGAAGCTAAAATTCTACTCTCTCCTTCCAGGAAAGCAACACACTCTTAAGCAAACCATCTCAAGCTGATTGCAGTGAAATTCTGCGGGAAGCCTTCCGGAGAGACGCAGTTCCCCCAGAAGCACTCAAGATCATGCTATCTTCGTTCGCTCCGTCTACGGAGAAGCAATACAAAACTGCGCTGTCAAAACAGTAGGAGTTTTGCGAGAGAGAAGGTGCGGACTTCCTTGCACCAACAAGGACACTAGTCTTAAGGTTCCTGACTCACTGTTTTGAAGAGGGAGCCAGCTATGGATCGGTGAACTCAACCAGATCTGCGGTATCCTTAATTCCAGGAGACAAGAAAATTGGAAGGATCCACCGGACTCTAGGTTACTATGCGGTGCCCTCGGACTAAGGCCATCCAGGCCGCGTTATGAGTCCACCTGGAACATTGATACGATCCTGCACCACCTTCTGGGACTGCTCAGCAGGAAAAGCTTCGATCTTAGAGCGCTGACGCTCAAAACAGTCACCCTGCTAGCCCTTAGCACTGAGAATCGTATGCCGACCCTATCGGCGATCAGGCTTAATAATATCAAAGAAGCCCTGACAGGCCTGGAAATAGCGAACACCAGCCTTATAAAAACATCCTGACCAAAGGCAGACCAACCGCTACTCTTGATTCCGAGGGTTGCAGAAAGCCCAAACCTTTGCGTAGCGTCTTACCTTCTAAAATACATAAGAGTTAAGGAACCACTTAGAGGGGTAGTAAAAGAATTATTTGTAAGTTATGAAAAACCCTACAAAGCAGTCACCACACGAACGCTGAGTATCTGGGTAAAATTTGTCCTAAAAGACAGTGGCATGGATGTGACAATATTCAAAGCACACTCAATCAGGCATGCCATGACATCAGCGGCCACGGAGAGAGGCGTAAGCATAGATATCATAAAAAAGACAGCAGGGTGCTCAGCCAGCTCCAAAACCTTTGCCATTTTTTACAAAAGGACAATCCTTGTCTCTAACGACGAATAAAAACAACCTAATTGGAGTCAAATCATCTTTAGAAAATATTACTGCACATGCCTTCGGTGACCACAGAAAATGAGAATGTTCATGTATAGACACAGTTGACTGTCACGTCTTCAAATATTTTTCCTATGGGAAATGCCTCAGAGATATAAATTTGAGAGGTAAATTGGAAAAAACGATACAGCCATTTCTGAATAATGCGTCTTAAATAACCCGTTGTGTTTCAAGTCAATGCAATGAGTATAATAATAATACGGTCTGTAGTAAAAATCCTAAATCAGCCTTTTATGGAGGATCTTAGTATCATAACTATCCGGTTGCATTAGCAGTATGTCAAAATAATGTGGGTTATGAATTTATTACTCTTTAAAATACTTTACTACATTTCTCGAGCTTAATTCGTACTTAGGCTTACAGAAGAATAAATAAAATAGATTTTTTTAAACTAGCCGAAAAAAATAAAGCGACTCCACAAACAAGAAGACGTCTTGAATTAAAAACACAAATAGTTTCCCAAAATTCACCTACGTTGCTAAGAGAAGGAATAAGTTATCAACCGGATTCGGGATATTTAAACACTTCTCATTAATTGACAAAACTGTGATCAGGTTACTTGAAAAAGTCTAAAAAAACATCATTATCAGGCGATTAGGAAGAAATTATCAATAATTAATCGATCTGTTGCAGATTATTCAAGACTCGGAGGTTGTGCCATAGTTTTTTTTGATTTCGAAACAACTCGGCTTCAAGAGTCAGATGAAATTGTTCAGGTACTCCAGTAGCTTACAGTTATTTACGTAACACTATGATTTTCAATCTTGTGGCTTATAACATGTTATCAACAGTAAGCTTGATATGCACAATAATTACTGCTTTTTACAGATATCAGCTGCAGTTAGAAAAAAAACGTTTGACATTTATATTATGCCAACAAAAACTATGTTACCAGAGGCATCAAAAATAACTAACATCGAAATTTGCAATGGGAGAATCCACGTTAATGGCTCTAAAGTAACTACTTGCTCGGCCAGGGAAGCTTTTGTGAGCTTTTTTTACGTTTTGAAACTCAAAGGCAATCCATGCATATTATTATCTCATAACTATTTTAGGTACGGTGTATTGTATAGACATAATATTTTTAAATACGTGGAAACTGATGTGAAAACATTTCGTATTATCTAGGTAATCTTTTTTTTTAGGTTTGATGCTAAAAAAATCATGTGATTGGCTTCTTCCTTAAAGCTACTCAATGAATTGAAAATATTTGTTGAAGGATTCAGTGACAGCTTGCCAATCTGCAGACAGTTATTTCCTGATAGAAAGATTAAAAAGTTAAGCTACCGACTGACCGATTTAGTTTCCGATTACCTTAGTCCAGATAGATACACAAGGCGCCCACAATGTCCCAAGTGATGTTTTAATGCTAAAAAAGTTATTTGATGAACATTGCAGCGATACGAATACTATAGTCATGCACACCCGCACTGTTCACACGATAATAAATCCCAAAGAAGTTTCAAGTAAATAAGATCAAATAAAGAAAACATTAGATAATTCACCAATTTCAAATTTTACGAAAAGTAAAATGGCAAATGTAGGAATAAATAAACAGACGCTGGAAGAAGTTTGTAAGGTGGAAGGTATAGACAGTTTAAAAACTTTAAAAATTTTATGACAGACTTTGGCCTGACGCACCAGATTCAACAAAAGGGTTATAACAACAGGTACCCAGAAACGTGCCGATCTCAACGACAATCAATTTTGCTGGAGAATTTTCGATTCTCCCATCACCCGAGAGCTTCACCAATGTGTCGTTTTCGATTCTCCCATCACCCGAGAGCTTCACCAATGTGTCGCAGGCAAGCCTTCGGATTCGGGCGAACTCGCTTGGCAGAAAGACATGAGTCTTGTGTCTCTGACTTCTTCATGGTAAAGAGCTACTCAGATGTTGCAGCTCATTCAGCGGCTTTTCCTTCTTTTCATTTATTGCAGCGATAAATAACTACCAATTTTTTATCGCTTGTTCCAGTCTCAGCTTCTTTCACTTGATGAAGTCAGTGCAAATCCATACCCGACACTTGTCTAAGAGCTCCTGTAGCACAAAACTCGGGTCGGTTGGTTCCTCGTCGAACAAGCAGATGGATTCCTTGATGTGTCGCCGGTTCTTCTTGACTTTTGACTTATCCGTCGAACCGAGGAATAAATAGAGTATTTCATCTATTTTTAATTTTCTACCGGCATGCATTTTAGTATTGACACTTATTTTTTATAATTGAATGTATAAGCACTGATCATAGTTATTTATAATTTAAAAAAAACATATCTCAAGTTTTACTCTCAAAAATATATCATCTGATATTAAGTTATGTATTAGGTGATAGGTTTTTCAAAGCAAAAATTAAGATAATATGTTTTTGAAAGTGAAAATTGAGATGTTTTTCAAAATAAAAATTGAGATGATACGTTTTCAAAAGTTAAAAATGATATATGATGTTTTTTAAAATTATAAGTGAGATGATACGTTTTTCCTCTAAGGCGACGATATATTGATATAACATTAATTAACACAATTTTTTTGTTTCTTATAGATATTGAAGCGTTTCACTGTCATCAAGGATATCTGATCGTGGGGAGCATCGCAGGAAAACTATCGTCAACAGTTATCGCTCCAAAGTCATTGATCTGATTATGATTATGATGATGATGCTCCGGAGGATTCAATTGTGCGGGGGAATCGATTTATTGACAAAGATATTTATTTTTTATTATAGCTTGTTTTATTTGGAAAAAAATAAATAAATTTACATATTCTACAGGTTCTACAAGTTATGAAAATTACCATAGCATCCGCTGCACCCATGTGGAAAATGCAGCTGCTCGTTTATAAAGATCTTTTTATGAAGATTTCAATCTTGTCCAAAGTTTAATATAATTGTGAATCACAATAAACGATTCTTACGGGACAACTCCAGGCAATCGTAATCATCTTGTAAATTACTGATAACTTGCAATCTAAACAAGTAGTTTTTTTAATCTAATATTCTATTTACATTGATTGAAATTAAAGTAATTAAATAACATTCTTAAACACTGCTTATAGTGCTTAATCTGCATCATACAACGTAGCAGATGCCTACTAGTATTAAGTTGTTTATATATATGTACATAATGGTTGCCTTTTACGAGTACAGTTGTCTGGATACTCTCAAGTCTGATACATATTGACATGCCAAAGTATCGGTAAAGCAGAAAAACAACTGAAGATCTAAGTATGTAACTTATAATGAACTTATATACTAACTATTATATTTATTAGTACTTAGAGTATTTTTTTCAGACTCCAATAAGTGCATGCCTGTTGTGCACCGAGTGGAGTGATGAGTAGTGTATACAAGATGTCATGTATATACAACATGGACGTCGAACAGTGTGCTGTGTGCACAGCTATAGTTATATATACATATACACGTCTCCAGTCTCCGGAGTTTCGGAGTCCATGATGCTTCCAGCTTCCATTGTTTATTAGCAGGTACAGCTACTCAACAGCCTGTAGTCCATCTCCTTCCGATCATCTATCCTCGGCTGCAGGTATTA
This sequence comes from Copidosoma aretas, assembly GCA_030522625.1. Taxonomy (NCBI): domain Eukaryota; kingdom Metazoa; phylum Arthropoda; class Insecta; order Hymenoptera; family Encyrtidae; genus Copidosoma; species Copidosoma aretas. Next base: position 24,842 of record JAPYYV010004005.1, read on the forward strand.
TTTTGATTTTTAAACGTTAAACGGAAAGTTAAACGTCGACGGTTGAAAGGTATGTGATAAAACTCCATGTTATACATATACAGATCCCCCTATGGTACATGAGTGTGCTTTTTCTATATACTGATTACTTTCAATACATAAGTGTAGTATAGCTGAGAAACTACTTGTGTTTCTTGTTTTTTATTTCGTACAATGTGTAAATGCAAACAAATCTACTATTTCGTGTATATATCTTAAAATATTATTTACCTTTCACGTAAATAATTGCACTGATTTTTATCTCAGGTAAATTAGAGTCACCCAACACTACACATTTTTGATGCAAGCCGTATCTTTTTCTCCATATTCCATTTAAGGAGTTGTTGTAAGCTATATAGTGTCCAGGAAGATATTATATCACACCACCTAAGACATAAGTGTGTGTTTCCTTTCTCACAACTTCGTATGTATCACTAACTCTGCATGTTATTTTGATAACTTTGGGGATGTCTGATAAGTTCGTGGTAACATTTATTTTGTTACCAAAGTAACTTGCTTCGGTATCGATGAAAAGGTACGGCCCAGGCTTATATACTATATCAACACTTTGCATTTGGCAGTTTTGACAATAGAAGGAAACTCTATTGAAATATTCATGCATACCTTTCTCAAGACTGCTGTACTTGTCATTATGAACTATCTTATCATTAGGTAGTGAAATAATATTATTTTTCTTGTTATTTTCTTTGTCGCAGACCAGGCATTTTTGATTTTCAACGGTACTTTCATAATCTTGCATTAGAAAAGAGAACATTTGGCTCAAACTCCAATAACAATCCACTGTACCATTTTTGGGTGTAAATTTGTTCAGCAGTATATTAAAACGATTTGTATAAGTAGGTTGTGTAACTCCATACATGTAATGGCATATTAAACTAGTATCATAGCATTCTTTTAATTCTTGAGACATTTGCAATTATGTAGGAAATCTAAAAAACTCTGCACTGAGCAGCAGCTTGATAAAATTTCTGTGATAGCATCATAACTGCACGTATTTTGTAATAGTGTAGATTGAACTTTTCGAATGATGGGTTTTTTTAGATTTCCATTTAAAATGTTATTTGTCCACTGTATTTTTCTGCTCTTTGTACCAGATGATCTCTGTAACAGTATTTCTATATTAGGTTCTGTACTTACACGACTTCCTCGTTTTTTTTAAATGTTTTTTGCAGTTTTACTGGTTTTTTTATTATCTTGTTCAATTTCATTCCTATCAAGTTGAATATTGGGGACAATTATACGTTCATCGCTTATAAGAGAAGAGTAATTTATATTCTCTAAGTCGTTTAAATAACTATTTTCCTTTATAGTAGAAGACAATATAATTTGATTAACATTGATACTTTTTTCAGGATTTTCTGCAAGTTGGTGCAATATGTGGGTTGGCGAACAATACGAGTGATCTGGTGAAATGGTTCCATGAAGCTCTTCTTTAGAGATTTCATCATCTTGTAATTGACAACTTGGCATGTCTAAGGTTTCCGCACCACTTACTTCAATGGAATCATCATCCTGCATCTTCAAAAACTTATCTTCCATCTTTCGACTTGTTGCAAATGTAAGTGTTTATTTGAGTTACTTGATTTGGATTTAACATTTTTGTTTGGTACTAAATTCATAAATTTTGCTCGACCAATTTTCATATCTGCATCGATAGAATTCATATGTCTTATTAAAACTTTGTAGACTCTTTCACATGTGCCATCTTCTTTTAAATCATCTTTAATTTGACTAAAATAGGTTTCTGCTCGTGCAGATGAAGCAACATCATGTGGATTTTCAAAGTAAGAATTCATGACTTGGCTCCAAGTTGGAAACTCTTTACACAATGTCATGATTCGCTGCGCAAAATCTGATAAGAAATAATCGTTTTTTTGAGAAAATATAGTGTCACTAGTATTTTTCATTTTATCAACGACTTTTCCTCGCACTAGATCAATGTATGTATTCATAACGCTTTCATTTTTTGCAGGATTTTCTAATATCTTTTTCTCACTTTCATTGGGGCTATTAATTGGGTTTATTATTTCATCCTCAATTTTGAAGGTTTTAATACACGTAATAATAAGTTCATAAGCTTTCTTTGTGGCTACTGAGTAATTTCCGCTTGAAGCTAGCACCAGCACACTTTCAAAGCAATCGTTGAAACTTTTAAAATTTGACACTGTTGACATGAAACCCACTATTATTTTAAATAACAGTTGTACTTTGTAATTGATGTTGCCAGAAAAGCAAGGCCAGTGTGATACGGCTCTCATTAAATGATCTATATCTGTTTGTATTTGTGTATGGAGCTGAATGTTTTTTTCACCAATCAAAATCTTTAAGCAACTGTCATTGTAAGAAATAAATGACATTTTATTGAAGCATAGAGATATAGCATTTTGGATGGCACCACCCATATGAATATTGAAACATTTAGGAATTTTGGCTCCTTCTTTCACCCATTCATTTAACCAATATAAATACAAATTAGTATCATTTTTTTCAGATAACATTTGAGCAACTGGGATGATTGTTTTGTCAATGTATGTGGTTAAAACCGATAGGTAAATATCTGGAGATGTTATGTCCCCTCTGTATATTTTAAGTGCAATGGAGCCTGTAGCATCCAAAGCTATAGGATGATCGAAGAAGCGGACAACATCATTGTGTAATGCAGTTTGTTCCGAAGACCAGTAAAGAATATAAAACTTATCGTAACCAATATCTTTTATAAATTTTCTGTATTCAACTCTTGCTTTGATTTCAGACAATGATTCGAAGACTGTTGATCCTCTGAGCACACCTAACTCTTCATTCCTGGCATCTTGCCGCGCCTTACGAAGTGAGGGTAGATTACTCATATCAGGAGGCTCGGGATCACCATGATCCATGCTTTTTGCTGCTTGCTTTTGTCTCCATTGCTTTGGTTTTATATGTAGGAGTTCTTTCTTCACCTGCGCTTTCTTTTTCCCAGTCAGTTGTCTCCTCTTGTTGTGACCAATGTCTTTGGAGTTAATTGTATTAACATTAAAAATGATATCGTCTTTTCCGGATGGTTTCTCACTACATATAATATTTATTGGGGCTCCACATTCTTTACATTCTCCTTCAGCTTTTATATAACTGTCCATTTCATTTACAGAATCTCGTTTGAACGAGTATGGGCATTGGATTTTTTGTTGATCATAAATCGTATCAACAATATCGCTTGTCCAGCCCAATTGCAATCTCTCCGATTGTCTCCCATCTTTATAGACAACACTGATAGGGGCAATATTTTTCCATACCCCATGTGGGATCCTAAGCTCGAACTGAATTTTAACATTCTTGTTCGTTTTTCGGATTTTGAGTGGGGGTTCGAGGTCACTGTAACTATCGCTTTCAATTTCTTCCTCGCTTATAACTTTGCTATTGCTATTATCTGTTAATTTTCCTGTTAATCCTCTATAATTTAAATATTCGACTTGTAAGTTGTGACGGTCTTGAATTACTGAAAAATACAAGTTTGTGGGGTTGAATTGATTGTTCAAAGAGTCGCAGACATCTTGCCATATTTGATCTCCTTTTTTTTTTTGGAGTATCACCAACGACAATATCAAATTTAATTAACTGTTCTAAAATTTGATGTGTTGATACAGTTGGTTGTGGTCCTCTTTTTCCCATCTTAAAACACTTAACTGACTACTAGATAAATCATAATTCACTTTTTCAATCACTCATATATCTTGAAAACCAAATACAAAGTCTTTATCGAAAAATCGACGGATGACACGATTATTTGTATATAAGAGAACCAAACGTGCATGAACCAGTAACTATTATATAGATTTTTTTTTTTTTTTAATCAAGCTTTGATTCTTCTCGAAATATAAAGGCGACTAAAGCGCTGATTGCCAATGTTAATGTATGCGATGCGACGCCGAACTTATTAGTCAATTAAAAGACCATTTCGACAAAAACGTAAGACAAGCACTGTTGTACCAAAATATCACTACTTTAGGTACGTTTTTAAAAGTTCTTTCCGATTTCGACGAGGAGAATAAAAAGCAAAGGGAAGCCGAGAACACGATTAATCATAGTAATAATTATAATCGAAATTTACGGCCGAACTCTAACATTCACACGGTACGTAGCGATAGTGATTATCGAAACAAATCTCCTCGAAGCGTTAATAATAACTATAATAAATCGCATCCAGTAAACACATTACGAAGCGATTATAACAACACGAAATCCAAGTCGTTTACTGTTCATCGCCCTAACTTTAACCGTCAAGCCGACATACCCACATTCTATGATAGCAACCAATC
>JAPYYV010004006.1:0-17324 GCA_030522625.1 Copidosoma aretas
ATAAAATAGAGTATTTTAACAGCAAAAATTATTTTTTTTTAGGTAGAGGGGTTCAGAAAAAATCATCTACGAAACCACGTGCCTTAAGGGGGGGGGGGGTGAGATTAGCTACGTAGAGCTACGTGGGGGTAGGAGGGGGTCGAAAATCATAAAAATCGAGACCACGTGGTTTGTGTACGGCCCCTAAAGCAATCTGTAACAAAGCAGTACTGACTAGCTAACCTATTTTGCATTTTTGCTACTTTAGCCATAACAAAAAAAACAATGACGACGATGATTAGAAAGCAGCATACCAGTTTTAAGAATCCCTTTTTTGACACTCTTGACCGGCTGATGGCGCTGTCAGCGGTACTTACTAAGCGTATAGTACAATTATTAAAAAAAATTCTCTTCATGATTCCAGACTTATAATAACTTTGCATATTTAAAACTTTGCACAATCACCTTTGATACTAAGTAAAGTATATAATACTAGCGTGGCATCGGTTTAGGCACATAGTTCCTAATAGTCCTATATCCTGACATTTTTGATGTTACTATTGAGTAGTCCGATTTTTTGAAGTCAATAAACAGTTGTCTGAATTCCTTGTTAGACTTTTATTGTTTTCCTATTACTTGTCTTATTGTGAATATTTGGTCATAACTTGATCTGTTACGTCTGAACCCACATTAATAGTCTTCTATGATATCTTACTCGAAGGGGGTTAATATGTCCAAGAGGACATTAGAAAAAACTATATAGCAGGTCAAAAGTAATAAATTAACTCTGTAGTCATTACAAACGGACTTGACCCCTTTTATAAAACCCGATTCATGACTGATCTGGTCCTTTTTCTGGACATTTATTCCTCTCTCCAAATTTTTTTGATTTGATCGTGTATCTCCATACTTAACCGTTATCCTTTGCCTTTAATCAGCTTCCCAAGTATTCTATCTACCCCCGCCACATTGGTGTTTTTCAATTCACGGATACATTGCTTTACTTCTCAAAGTGTCAGCTTATTTACCTCTATTTCCACGGTAAGAATATCTTAAGGCTCTCTATTCTCGTTATTTGCGTGTGCATAAAGTATTTAATTAAAGTAGCTGTATCATTTTACTAATGCTCTCTCGCCATACAAGATCATATTATCGTTTCCGTCTATTATTATGCATTAATATTAATCTAAAATTTGTTCTTCTATTCATCAGAATCTATTACATCACACGATAAGAACTCATACAGTCAACTAAGATAAAATAGTAATCATAGATGATTTTTTTATCCTTGCTCCTCTCACAAAAACATATTTCCTGCCAATTATTCTATTCCTAAATGAACTAAGGTCAAGAAGGCAGTTCTAACACTTGAGGCATTAGAATCCATGTGACGAAAGAAGAGTTCATACAAAAAGTCATTCCTACACACAGAGCCAGTTTTACCCAAAAAAAGTCCAAGGTTAAGTGCTGATAGAACGTGCTATTCTGACCAAAAAAAAATTCTAATCTTATAAAATACAGCGCTGATATCAAAGTTAAAAAAACTTTAGCGAGAGTAACTATTTCTGTCATTACGTATCGCTTAAGGGGTCTTTTACGCGACGACCGCCTATCACAAACGTATTTTAACCTTGCCAGTCCCTTAAAAATACTTAGAAAATGGAACTTAAGAAATGTATAAACATTTCTCGGAGTATCTTGTTTCTGATAGTTTTTCACAAAAGTCGTTAATTTGGATGGAATGCCCGAAAAAAATATCAATCTTAAAAACTTAACTTTGATCGATAAATTGGTGCTACCAATTTTTAAGAATTAGAGACTTTTTCAAGAATCTCTTTTTTATTATCCCTCTAACAATCGAAGTACAAAATTTTGGATCAAAATAATGCAAAAAAAAGTTCAAGAAGCAATTAGCTTTAAGGCTATATACCGCTTATCACGTAGGAAGTGCTAAGAATCTTCATTTTAAATAAGCACCGTGGAAAAGTTTTCTGCTAATGTTCCATAATACAAAAAGCATAACTTTCTTACTTTGTTCATTACAAATAAAATGTATAAGCAATTTCTCCGTGACAAGCGGCATATAGCGCTAAAGCTTATAAAGTTCTGACAAAACACGTGCTAAAGCGCAGCGCGGCTTAGTACTAATTTAGTAAATTGATTCTTGAAGTTTTTCCGATCATCATTTTGATCTTGAACTATAAACTTACATTCTTAAAGGGTTTATGGACGAAACAATATTAGGGAATCGTTGAATTTCAAAAATTCGTAAAATAATTTTAACGATCGTAGTTGTAATTCTATGGTTAGTCTTTTTCAGGCATGTCATCCTAATTTATGGCTTTCGTCAAAAACAACCTGACACTTAATACTTTGAGGAACGTTACAAGAAATTGTCAAGCCTGATTTGCGTGGTGCTTATTTTCTACTGGTGAGTTAAGCGTAACTTCGTAATAGGCCCTCAAATACATACAGCCTTGGTGTAAGGGCCCTCTTTATTCAAGACGTGTGTTTATGGTTTATTTGGTACTAATACAAGAAAGCTTGTGCAAATGATCACTTAATTACAGGAAACATTTCATGTTATTATGTGTTCGTTTCCTTTTTCATCGATACTTATCAAAGAAAATTTAAAACTCAGCCTTAAGCCAGGTAAGTTGATGCTAGGTAATTTTTTCGGGTGACAATGGAAAATCGCGTAAATTTTTTGGGTACAAAGTGTTCTCTGTGTACGTTAAATAGTCATAATACACTTAGTTAGTATCGATGGCATGGCACTTTAGAGACATCTCGCGGTAAAACGTTTATGGGATTGTTGAAACTCTTAATCATGCAAGATAGTATGTAAAAACTGTGTCTTCCTTTTTTATTTATTCATCGAACAGAATGTCGAGAGCTAAAACGATGGTTGTAGTATTAAAAGCAGGTTTTTAAGAAATTGAAACAAAAGTATTTAGGAAAAAAAAGCCTTTCAAAAGGTCCAAAATTAGTAGAAAGCTGTCATGTCAGTAAAGTTGTCAAAGAAATTAAAGATGATCACTGTCGTTGTTCAGAAAATTGAGAACTAAGAAAAACCTCTGAAGCGACCAGTGAAAAACTAAATACGAATTTTTATGATCTTTGTGTGGAGATGAATAGAAATTAGGTTATTTTTAAAAAAACCAAAAAAATTCCATCAAATCTGTTACATTATCTTTAAAACAAAATTCTGTTGGTTTTAAAAACTTTCTTAATGTCTTGAATGCAAGGTAAAAAGTGAACTACAAGTAATTGTATACACCTAAGGCTGTAATTGTTTATTTCTTCCCTTTTTTATGATAGAAAAGTTAAGATAGTAACGTTACAGAAGCTGTTTGTAATTGCAAAGCTAGTTTCTATTTATGTAAGCACACAGCAGCAGGTTTCATTTTTAATGAATATGTAAAACAGTTACTCTTACACAAATGGACTCACAGTTTGGAGAAATTTTCTCTCTGCTGTAGACAAATTAGACAGCAAAAATGCAATAACAACTCATTTACATCCTCCAAGTATTCCAAAAAAATTATTATCACATGATAGCTGTTAAAGTGAAATAATAAAAGCTGTAATCTTGTATGAAAAAGACAGAGAAAAAAGAGAGGCACAGAATAAAAAAATCAACAGCAGCACGTTCTTGATACACTGAAAAAAACTGTATCGATTTCAGCCATTTAGTTTTAACGATTCGCATGCTTTCACAGTAGAATAGGAAAGTGCTTCTTTCAAAAAAATGATATGTCCTAAAGAATACTTTTCCCAATTCTCTTTTATCAGAATAGATAAACAGCAAAGAATGGATATTAGATCAATATCCGTCAAATAATCAGAGTCTGCAACTCGGTTTGCAGATAGACATTCACGAATAACTTGTAGTTCTAAAGCTCATGCAATAAAAGCTTGAAATAATGTCTATGACAAGCTAGCAGAACAGTTAGGAAATAAAAAAAATAAAAGTAAAGCAACGCTAGATATCGAGTATGGTATCGAGACTGAACCGACTGCTACGTTAGATTTTGAAACGAAAAAGGCTCTTCAGTGTAAGATGATGGATTGATTATTTGCGAGATTCGACCTTTTTTTGCATGTAGCGCAGATAAATGCGTAATAAACAGCGGTAATTTTTAACTGCTTAAAATAAAATATCTCAGTAGATGTAAGAGTGGACAAACTGTCGATTATAAAACTTAAAACTTTTTTTTAATAAGTAGATTGCCGTTATTAGTGATCACGCATATAAAATGAGCGATTTTATTAATTTTTTTGGAATACATTAAGATTTATGTGCTGCAATATTTTATATATTTGTATGCCTCAAATCGCCCTATCGACATAAATTCTCACTAAAGTAATTTAGTTACCTTCTGAATTTTTTTTCTTCGTAAACTGTAGATCATTGGAAAAGAATAGAAAAACCAATGTGCATCATTTTTTATTAAGCTCTGTTTTAATTTGCGGAATACTTTTGTGTGCTATTACTTCATCATTAGTTTATAAAAGGTCTTAAAATCTAGAGTCATTAACTATGCAGTTATCAGAAACTTTACCACTATATCCTTAGAATATAAAAGTAATAAGTCCAGAAGGACTTTTGCTGAGTAAAAATATTGTGGTTTAACGACCTTTGTAGTAAGAATACTGGCTCCTACGCGACAGCCACTCATCACAAAGGTATTTTAAACTTGCTAGTACTCAAAGAATACTAAGAAAATCAGGCTTAAGAAATAAAAAAAGTTTTTTGGAGTATTTTGTTCCACAAAGTTTTTGCCAAAAGTCGTTAATTTGGATGGCATGCCTAAAAATAATATCAATCTTAAAAACAAAACTTCTACCAATTCTCGAGAATCAAAGATTTTTTTAGGAATCTCTCATGTAATATCCCTTTGAAAATCTAAGTACTAAATTTTAGATTAAAATGATGCAAGAAAAAAATTTAACAAGCAATTAGCTTCAAGGCTATATACCGCTTATCAAGGAGGAAGTGCTAAGACTCTTTATTCTAAATAAACACCGTAAAAAAGTTTTCTGCTAATGTTACATAACACAAGAAGCATTATTGGCTTACTTTGTTCATTACAAATAAAGAATATAAGCAGTTTCTCCGTGACAAGCGGCATATAGCGCTAAAGCTTATGAAGTTCTGACAAAACACGTGCTGTGGCGCAGCGTTGCTCAGTACTAATTTAAAGTACTACTACTAGTGTCTTCGGAAAAATAAACAACGCAAAATAATGCTAAAGTGGAGTAGTTAGGATGACCTTCTTTCGTGAAAAGTCGTAATTCTTTTTGCATGTATTATCTTCGTCTTGTGTTTTGCTGATTTTCTAATGGTGTAGACAACATTGTTGATCTTCTTGACAACATTAAACGGACCATTTCAGTTAGTCTGCAGTTTTGGGCTCTTTTCTGTGGTTCTTTGTGGATTGTAGAACCAAACTTTTTGTCCTTCTAAAAAATAAACTCGTCTCTCTCGTTTGTTTTGATGGGTATTGATCTTGCTAGATGTTTTAGCCACGGTTGCTTTTGTCATATCATGAATTTGGGCCATTTTCTTTCTTAGCTTCTGTACATAATTCTCAGAGATGTAACTGCAGCGTGATTATCCGGAGGAGGTCCTCTCATCAGATCCAGCGGGAGCCGTAAGTCATCGCCGGGGTACATCTCAGATGGAGAGAATCCGGTCGTCGCATGTTCGAAAGATCTGTAAGCTAACAAAAATAGTTGGATGCAAGAGTCTTAATCTTTCTGATTTTCGCTTACAAACTTTGACAAATAAATGAGGATAGTCTTATGTTACTATTTCACTTAACCTTTTGATTGTGGGTGTAAAGGTGTAGTTTGTGTTTTCCCAATTCCAAAAGTTTCTGCTAGTTCTTTCACTAAGCGCGAATCAAAATTTTCCCCTACATCAGTATGTACTTCTAATGGAACACCATGACGACAAACTATCTCATCAACAAAAACTTTAGCTATCGTTTTTGTCCTTATATCAGACAACGGGAAAGCTTCTACCCATTTTTTTAAATTATCTACACCAACAAGGAGGTATTTGTTTCCGAAAAAAGAGATTAAGAATAACCCTAATATATTTATTCGAAGTTTCTCAAACGAAACCCTTGAATTATAAATCTTCATCTCACTAACTCTCTCATCTGACAGACCTTTCTTTGCAACACAAATTGTACACGTTTGACACCAATTTTTAACATCTTACTTGCAATTGGCCCGGTATAATATTTTCCTAATATTCTCTGGTGTTTTGTTGATTCCAAAATGTCCTTTGGTTGGCGTATCATGTGCTTCCTTCAAAATTTGATTTATTTTCTTTCTTGAAATGACTAATTGCAAAGTTTTAGTATTTAAGTTTGGTGATATCCATTTCTCATATAAAACTCCATCTTAAATTACGAAAAAGTCCCAGTGGCTACAGTAAACTTTAGTATATTTGTCTTTTGGTGCAATTTGCTGCCAATCTGGTTGACTGTTAGTTTTTTTATTTTTGATAATAATCTTTATTGCTGGATCCTCAATCTTGTATTTATTCTAGCTAAATTTTGTTTCTTGAACAAAAGCAATTTGTCCAACTGTTTTATCTTCAGCTTTACACTTTTCTTCAACGTGGTAGCAATACTTACAGCATTTATCTTCGCATGGTCGTCTGGACGATCCATCAGCGTTTCCATAAGATGTTTCCTTCCTATGAATATTCTTAAATTTGTACTGACTCAATAATCTAACCCATCAAGCTAATTGACCATCTAACTGTTTGAACGATAATAACCAAGTCAAGGTGAAATGATCCGTTCTGAAAAAAAATTCTACTTCTTATGAATAACAACCAAAACGTTTTACTGGCTCAATAATTGCCAATAATTCCCTACAAAATACACAATAATTCTTTTCTGTTGGACTATACACGCGACTATAATAAGCTATCACCCTGTCCTTACCATCGTGATTCTTAGACAAAGCAGATCCTATACCATGATCTGAAGCGTCGGTATCTAAGGTAAATACAGAATGTCACCTGGGAAAAGCCAAAATTAGATGAGACGTAAGAACACTCTCCAATTTCAGAAATGCATCTTTACTTTCTAAAGACCATTTAAACTGCTCGTTTTTAATCCTAATCTACGGAGAGGTCTAGCAATATCGGAGAAGCCTTTGCTGAATTGCCTATAGTACGAGCAAAATCGTAAAAACTGACGTACGTTCCTTTTTGTTCTTGGAATAGGCCATTCCAAAACAGTCTTAATCTTCTCTGAATCTCTCCTCTGTCTTTTTTTTTATGCAATGTGACCAAAAAATAAAATTTGTCTTTTGAAGAAATAACGCTTCTTTTTATTCATCCGAAGATTTGCTTCCCGAAATCAAAGACCCACTTTTCTAAGATTTTCTAACATTTCATCAAACAAATCTGCTAGAACCATAATGTCATCAAAATAAACCAACCAAATATACAAGAATCCTTTGAGTATCTCTTACATAAGTAGTTTAAAGGTTGCTGGTGCATTGCATAATCCAAATGGCATGACTTTAAACTGCCGCAATCCTTTTCCAACAGAGAAAGCTGTGATTTCTCTATCTTCATTCCTGATTTTAACTAGCCAGTAGCCGCTCTTTGAATCCAATGTAGAGAAGCACGACTTTCCTGATAGTTTATCCAAACTATAGTCATATCTAGGTAAAGGATATGAATCTTTAATCGTTGTCGCACTTACTTTCCTGAAATCGACACTTGTAGAACCTTCTTTCTTAGTTTTAAGGACCACTGGAGAACACCAGGAACTCGAAGATTTTTCCATAACCCCTTGCTTCTTTATTCCTACAATTAAATCGTCAACTTTCTCTCGTTTGTAAATAGGGACTCTTCTCAATGGTTGTTTTATTAGTCGCGCTCCTCCTTTTAACTGTATTTCATGTTTGACTAAATCGCATTTCCCTACGACACTATCATCTTTAAAAATATCTTGATACTTTGTTATTAAATCGGCAAATCTTATTTTCTAGTCATTATCTAACTCTTCAGCATTTTTCTTTTAAATATCTTGCAAATTATCGGAAATAATATCCTGTACGTCTAAAATCCGTCTAAAATCCGTCGCGATTTCTTTATCATTTGAATCTATCTCATTAAAAATAACCTAACAAATGTTCTTTTTAAACCTATCTTATCAAGTAAATTACACCCGAAAATACAATCATCAACTATGTCCCTTACAAATGCAACTATTTCTACTTTGTGTTTTCTCAAAACCACAAACACTTAAGCCCTAAACTTTAACCAAAAAAAAATTTTACGCAAGAACCCTATTATCTCAGCACACAAATACAATACAACAAACAGGCTCTGTTACTTGCGCTGCTAGTTTCTCAGGTCATTAATAATGATTAACGCGCTCCATTGCAATAAAACTGGTAGACTTGTCTCTTCGCGCTGTAACCTAGCCAGGTTATTATAATTATTTAGGCGTACAAGTATAATTCTTTTTAGTGCTGGCTCCTAATGCGGTCGGCTACGTACGCTGTGTTTTTGTTTGATTTCTATAGAGATTAAAAACACCGAATAACCATTTCAAATATGTATGAATAATTACATTTTCGTGATGCTTCCTTAACTTTCTAAAAATTTCGACCAGTCTCGATCCCCCTGGAACCACTACTAGGTGTACTTTTTCTCATTTTTGAACTTTAGTTCCTTATTCTACTTGATACTGACAGATAGTTTCTAAAAAAAGGTCCGTGTACTCCGTTTATAAGTTGTACAAGCACTTCAATGCTTGGAATGTCACTTCCGACATCGTCTGTTCCAACCCCCACTCCCCCCTTAAAGACATACTCTATCGTTATCTTTATCAACATGTTAACAGTAATTTTTACATTGAGACAGTAGCTAAAGTTAAAAAATCAAGAAAGCTTACAATTGTCAAAGTGCCAGTTTCTTCTTTAAGAGAACGGACGCAGATTGCGAAAATGAGTGTCGCACTTTTTTTAGCTAAACAAAACACCGTGCTTTAAGCTTCAGCTTCGGAGATGTTTTGAGTCATTAAAAAAGATTTTGGTGACAATCACATTACTTTTAATGATTTAATATCTTTGGCCTGTGATAATGCCAGCATCATGGCAAGCAAATTACATGGCTTTTAAAAATATTTTAAAGACGTCGTCTCATCTCAAGTTTTGTTTAATTGTATGTGACACACCTCCGCATAAGTCGCAAAAACAAGCAGTAGTAACATACTAAAAACGGTTGAATATTTTATCAAGGCAGTTCACAATTATTTTGTTTACAGTCTAAAACGCTTAGAAAAGCTTAGGGACTGTCTAAAATTACGCGATTAACCGAAAAATAAAATTCAAAAACTATCAGGCACGCGATGGCAAGAGGCCCAAAAAAACTACAAACGAATTAGTTTCGATTATCATTCTTTGATTGATTACTTCTTTCTGAAAGCTCTTAAACAAAGGAGCGAAAAGAGATGTAAACTGTGCACTAAAGTGGAAAATGTTGATAAACTCTATAAGGAAAAGATGTCTAAAGCGGAGAAGATTTTGTTGCTTTAAAATGATTCCTGTACTCAATTTTATATTTCGTTCATAAGGTTTGTGCTGAAATTTTTCAACCTTTTTAATGCTGTTACTGGGCAAGCATGTTGATGAAGTTAGAAATAATTATTCGAATTTTTATCTTGACACTGCAGAAAGACCTAAGTAATTGAATTTATCAGCTGAACAGTTTTCGCACAAAATGTTCAACATTAAACTTAAAAATGACTTAATCTTTCCAACTATAAAGTCATCAGTGACAGCAGTTTACTTCGCTTCTACATTATAATATGGACCCAGAAATAACTTTTTTTGACGTTACTGAACTTGAAAATATCAAAGGTAACAAGAACGGTGTAGAAAAAATTAATGCAAGGTGTTTTTTGCGATCTCTGGGTAAAGCGCGGGGTAAGAGTTCCATAGACTTTGAATCAACCGAGCAACAAATTAACATATTTAATTCCGCTACTTTGTACAAAAAAAAATAAGTGTCTTATCTCTATTGTGGTGGAGGGTCGATAATTGGTTACGCATGGTGCATGATTTTTGTCTTATCGTAATAATGAAAATGGTTGGATTATGGCTACTGGCGAAGGTACCTAGGTTACAGGGACATCTGCCAATAAATTTCCGTTGAATTCCCAACATGAAGAAAAATTTAAGTATTACTTTAAGGATGTTTTTATAACTAGGACAATCTAATGCCCCAAAAGCAGTACCTCTAAGGTGGTATAAAAATCTGCATCATACTAACCAAGCGAAATTTCGTAAGTGTCTGTTTTAAAAGTAAAGTGGAGTAGCCGTGAATTCAAAAGAATTTCATACACCCTAATTTTACAGTAAGCTCATTCCTAAGGCTCTGTACAAAAATATAAATGATCAATTGGGCCAAGCAGTTCAAAGCCTTACAACTGTTTGAATATTACTATAAGACATTATATGAAAATTAATAAAGAAATACCCAGGTCAGTTTTGCATCACCTTGATGTGAAGACACAGTAAAAGCTTTCCCGGTATAAAATTTAGCTTGGCCTGATCATTTTATGATTATTTAGCGCCCTAAATCCATACACTAGTTGAATCATATCGCAGCGCAAGTAACGAAGTGTATTGATTTAATTATTATTTTGCACTTTAGAAAACTGTTGTGATAAAATTAAATAGCAGGGCCAGAAAGCAAGCCTATTTGTTGCATTGTATTTCTGCACCTAAATACTTATAATACTCTGACAAGGTAACGGCATAAGTAGACTAGTCTATAGGTGTTATGAAGATTAATCGCTTTGATCATGAATGATAATTCTATTTATTAAAGGGGCAAGTTCACAAGTCTGTAGGTATCATTAAGATTTAGCACGTTAATCATAAATAATAATTTGAATAAATGAAGGCGCAAGCAGACAAGTCTATAGGTATTATAAAGATTAAGCGTTTTAATCATAAATAATAATATTAATAGATAAAGGTGCAAACAGTCCAGCGTATTAATTGTTTGGGAATGAATACCTTGGGTCCGAAATATTTTGATGACTGAAGATAATTCAAAGCAGCCTCATTCATAGGTTTTTATAATCGATTGCTTGTGACAGTACTATTATACTGACTAGACTTATGTAAAAACAATCAAGACTACTATTTAAATTGCAACTACATGGGAATTAGAGTAATAATTAGGGATCATCATTTACTGGTAGGCCAATACAATAAAACAATTTTTCCGTAATTTACGCTCGACGAAACGGAGCGGTACGTTAGTGCACTATGCTATCGTACTACTAGCCAAAGCATGCATCAAAGTAGTATATGAATTGTTCTCAGGCCTTGGATTATATATATATATATATATATATATATATATATATATATATATATGATTAGGGAATTCCCAATGGGAAAGGCTTCGGCAGATCCACTGCCACTCTCTTTAGCTATGACCTAGTACCTCCGGCAAATGGCAACGAGAGTCCACTGTTGTCAGTCTCTGTATTAAGCACCTTTAGGACACCGTCTGGCATCACTTAGTGCATTCTATTTTGAACCAAAACTTTGTCTCTACTGTAGATCACGACAGCAAATACTTCTTTAGGTTTTTTGATCGCTCCATAAAATTATTACATACAAACAATGTATTTACTTCTGTTTGCGAGTATACAGCACTGTTAATACTGTTGCAGCTGTACCAATTTTGACAATAGATACATATTAATGTCTTTACAGTTAATACTGTATGAATCGATTACGAATTAAAAGAACATGTGGTATACAATGCTAATTAGTGCAACGTAAATATGTATCAATGAAAAGACCATACAACCATAAAGTACCAAATAATACCATTTAAATAATTATTAAAAGCGAGAGTTAACGAACTATGTTCTCCATTTTTCGCACGCATATTTAGTAGATTTAAAATTTTAGTATATTTATTTCTTTTAAAATAGGCAAGTTTATCGCGTATATCATCTTTTGGATCAATTGTAAGAATAAATTAAAAGATCTACGCAACTTAAAAAATGATATTACACTAGCTATTTTCGGGCAGACTAATTGGAGCGACCTATTTTGTCCAATCTGTACACTAATCGTATCACTTTTAATTCATTACATGTTAAGATTTTGAAGGCCATGTACTTACAATACATTATATTTCATTCTCATCCCTAATGATCATTTTTGTCAAAATACTATAATTTTTTTGGTCAATTTCGAAATAGGTCTACTATCAATCAGAGGACTTCACTAATTGCGCCAAATTCTGGGGAAAATGAATAACTTATTTTTACAATTTATTTATTATAAATATGGTAAATAACAGTTATTTAAATATTTAGATTAAATCATCTCTTCCCACTATACGTTCATGGAGTTTTATTTATCGTTTTGGACGAAATCCCAGCGCATAAAACTTTAACTAGATGTGTGAAACATGTTGAAGATCTGTCAAAAACTCATTCCTGCTTGATCTCCCTTAAAGTAGCCGTTTATTCATGGATGGACAAAAAATCGTAAATAAAGTGTGATATTACATCACTGTTGCCTCTAATCACATTTTTTTTATTTCTCAAATGCTAGTTGTACAGCCTTTTCTTATACTAAAAAATTTCGATCTTATGATTAGTCTTTAGTGGATTTTTTAAATTATGAGATTACTTTAAGGTAACACCATAGTTTTTCTGTGCAATCGGAAAAACATGCAATACAATTCGGGGTAGCATATTGTAGGGCTGCATTTGTACGGGCGGCTTAAAGTGTCGGGATGGTGCTGTAACCAATGTTTAATTTATTAGGTAAGTGGAGGGGAAGACTGTGCAGCTTCTTTTTTTATAAGATGGACCGGCTGAACTTGTTTGCTGTATACCGCTTTAAGGGGATTGTAAAATTTACCCTGCTACTGAAGTGCGCACAATCACTCATACAAACTGAGCAAAAACAAAACATCTAGCAGAAGAGATTTAATACAGAAATATATGTGAAATGAAAAAAATTTTAAATCCGATATTTGTTTATTTATCTTCAATAGCATTACAATTAGGCACAGCTATTATGAAACATAACTTTATAAAAAATCTATTATATAAAATGGCAACATGTTATAGGTAATTAAGGCAATATGTGCCAAATAGAAAAATCGAACTATTAATACGTAATTTAACACAGTAATGAAAATGTTTTAATGAGACTATTCAATTTTTATTAGGGACGGGTTGTGGGCAAAATATTTACACATAGTATGATAACTTTCAAGTGTTCTTATAAATGATTGATGTCTGTGTGTTAAGTAAATACACGATAAGGGTGCCTGCAAGACACAAAAATCGGAAAGCTTCGTTTCATCTGCACATGGTTTTGTTTTTGTACAAGTGTAATGGGGGGTTAGGAACATACAAAAGTTTATAGCTTGCAGCACGGACACAGTAAGAGATACTACAACCCTACTAGTGTGCATTTCTTGTACGGTCTAACTAAACGATAATTATAAAGGTTCTTGCGTGCAGATTGAATAATAAAACAGAAGGTAATCATTAAAGGTCAACTAGTCCTGACGTTCCATAAAATATGATACATAAAAATATCTCTTTTCATTACATGTGCAAGACAGGGTCCCTACCACTAAGATTATTGAGTTCAACATGTATGATCACTCATTTAGATTTTAAAATTGTTCATATTAAGTTTTATTACGTGTACGTACAGCACGTAACGCGTTTTTAACAGACGTTTGCACCACCAATTTCTGTAATATTATTAGCGAATTATAAAATTCATGTACAACTGTTTTTTTTGTGAAAAAATGCAAGTTACAATCATTCGTACCAATGCTGCTGGATTTTAGTATGCAATATTTTTAATGAATGATACATAATTTTTGTTAAAAGCACGTCTCCAACCTTTCAAGAATCCATATTCACAATAATCGTTGCATCGTTGCACATATCTTTGGAATAGTATAAAATAAAAATTTAATTTAGACATACGTAGATTGCCCTTCAAATGCTGGGCTCCAGGATAAAAGCGGTTGTCGCATCCGAAGCCAATTTTACAGCATACACTTATTTGTAATACCCGATGTATTTAAATAATTATCAACCTAAGCCCTTCATATTAATATAGATATCAATAAATAATAGTCACATAGAAATATATCACTTTACAGGGTTAATGTAAAGGTTTACGTATCGTAGTGTACGTACACAATTATTATTTTGTAATTAAAAGCTTATAGCAAGTGGTAGGCCGATGCATTAGCTTTCCATGCAATAATTTGGCTATCAATCCATTTTGATTCAATCTTTATCTACGATTTGATTATGGAATAGAAATATTTTTTTAATTCTGTTCCACATATTTTGTATATTTTATAAATCATTTTAGTCGCCTTAAGTTTCTTAGGCTCAATGACATTCAGCAAATATAGTTGTACTTGAAAATTCGAACATACCGACGCCTCAAGCAAAGAAAAGTACAACTCACACAATCTGACGAAAAAACGGACAGCCCATAATTTCTATCGAATAAAAGTACAACATATAGTCTTAAATTAAAATTAGTACAACTTGCTGGGATCGTACGAAAATAAGTGGAACTCGCTGGGTTTCTTGCGAAAATAAGTACAACTCGCTGGGCTTATACAAAAATAAGTACAACTTGCTGTGTTTATATGAAAAAAATTACAACTCGCTGGGCTCATGCGAAAAGAAGTTCAACTTGCTGGGCTCAAGTGAAAAGAAGTACAACTTACTGGGCTCATGCGAAGACAACTACGACTCCTTGTGCCTAAGTAAAGACAAGTACTTATTGCAGAAATATTATATAATTAAAAGTGATAACTTCAATCTTTTTGGCTTTTTCTGCACTTTCCCTTTTGCAAAGTTTGTTTTACCCGATAATCGATTTAATGTAGGGGTCATGCGGAATATTTTTGGTGATATTTATCGCATAAAGAGTTAGATGCGAATATTTATACAAAAACGCATAGGTACATGTTTGAATAAACAATTAAGAATAAGTACCGCGAATCATTACCAAAGTAACTTATTCTTTATAAAAGCTGTAATTTATTGGAGTTATTCATTGAAATTGTAAATAAGCAAAATAACAATAAATAATAAATATTTGAGATGAGATTCATGTATTTAAAGTGGTAATACTGGAGGATTATGTGGAAAGTACTTGCCAATACAATTTTTTCCACATTGAGTAAAGTCATAATGTTTGCCTTATGAAAAATATGTACTAATAATTGCAACTTAGATTGTGATTTTCAATTTTTAAGGCAGCTCTGGTATCTTTCTAAACACTGCACCGTGATTTTTTGTTTTAAACTGTTTCAATAATAAAAATTGCACGTCTATTAATTAACGATTTTTGTAAAGTACTTGCCTGGTTCGATTTGTTCCCTATATTATGTAATCAGTTTTTACTATACTTTTACTTATTCCCATGTGTATGAAGTGTACGGAAAATTATATTTTGTATTTAAAAGTATTACCAATGCCAAGAAACTAATAAAAAAATCCAGTCCCGAGATTTTTTATTTATGATAGTAAAATCACTATTCAATACAACAAACACCTGGTTAAAAGTTTAATAATTAATCATTTATACAGCTCAAGTTGGAAATTTTTGTAAAAAATGCTAATTTGTTATGTATGAATTCAAAATCGCAGATTTTTAGCGTTGAATTTATTATTCAAATTAGTAGATGGATTGCTGTGATACGATTACTACTTCTCCAAAGTAACGTATTTTGGTAGTATACTCACATCGTGCGTACAGATTTCACAACTTTCTTGAGAAAACTGTACTTAATAAAATTATTATTGACAATATTTTTACCTACATAATCTAAACGTTATTCTATTAACTATAATACCATGGATTCCTATTTTATTTTTGACTAATTGTATGAGCTTACCAGCATTTAAGCTCTTTCATGTTTTGCAAGAACGTATAGCAGTATCGATTTTGATGGCAGCTCACAAAGATAGTTTTTAGTCCAAACAAAAAACATCTCGTACTTACTGTCTTCTTTTCTTTTGTTTTTTCTACGTTCTCTGAACCTTATATTAATAAATAAATTGCAGCATAGGAGAAATCTGATGACTTGTGCAGATGCAAGAGTTATCAAACGAGAGTACATTTTTTATGTCAATTATTTTCATGAATTTCGGCTGTCAAGAACTAGTGTGCAGCCTGACGAATAATTTAATATTTATTACAGCAAATTGCGAATAATATTACACTGTTTTAGTATACGATATTAATTTATAATAAGATTATCATATTACATTTCCAACTATTTGTAATTCTTACTACTACTTTTCGTCAGACTCTGATGAGCTGTACTTTTTTTCGCGTAAACACAGCGAGTTCTACCTATTTTCGTATGAGCCCAGAGAGTTGTACATCTTTTCGTATGAGCCCAGAGAGTTGTACTTATTTTCGTATGAGCCGAGCGAGTTGTACTTATTTTCGCTTGAGCGCAACGAGTTGTACTTATTTTCGTATGAGCCAAGCGAGTTGTACTTCTTTTCGTATGAGCCCGGCGAGTTGTACTTTTTTCGTATGAGCCCAGCGAGTTGTACTTGTTTTCGCTTGAACGCAGCGAGTTGTCGTTCATTCGTACAAAGGTTATGAAAAATAATTATTTTCGTAAGAGGGCTTAAGTGGTAATTTTTTTCGTTAGAGCCTAAACTAAGCTTTTCTTCGCCTAAGGCGTCGATATGCACATCCTCACTGAAAGAGATACGGTTCAATCAGTATGCCATAGGTAGTACAGTCCCTACTCCGCATGTCCGGTGCGTCAGCTATGCCAGTTGGAACATGAGCTGTATAGAAACCTTATACCTACTGTACATAATCTCCGGTGTATAGGTTAAGCCACACTACAAGTATAGCTACCGTACGGTTTCGGGCTCTACGCTACTCTGACTAGGATACCTGCTATCCTAGTAGTCAGGGGCACCAGACTTATAGGCATTTGGTATAGATGCTGTCGAAGCGAGGAAGACTGCAGCACTGAATCTCTCTCAGTGCTTTTAAGGCTTTCTTATTTGTATGCACATTGTACATGCGTATAACTTCTACATACATGACAGGTTACTCTTTTTTCTTGTTTTATTCGAATACTTACACATAATAGACAACTTTTCATCATGGATTGAGTTTTTGTCTGTACACTGAAAAAATTTGGTCAGATATTGCTACCAAAAGCGGGAGCAAACGCGATCCACAAATATATAGTTCCCAAAAGCACCCACTGTGGCTTACACTCAGCACCA
>JAPYYV010004007.1:0-17321 GCA_030522625.1 Copidosoma aretas
TAATTATAATCATTTACATTGATAATTATTACTAAATGCTCAAAAAATAGATATATACATATTTATATGTACATATTTACTAATATATAATAGAATTAATATAAGTTACCATCAAGTTTGTATTGCCCAGAACACACAAAAATAGAATCAAGTCACAAAATAGCTGAAAATTATTTGAATTTTAGCGAAATAAGAAAAAAAAGATTCGAAATCGCAAAAAATCGACATTTACCACAAATTTGTAGGTTAAGTTCTAATTTTACTGACTTCTCTATAGTTTTTCCTTCATCTCTATCAATAAAGAAAGAAAATAAAAAAAAAATTACTCATCTATCTATCAACCCTCACCTTCCCCCCCTAAACCCCCCTAAAACTCTTATGAAATTTTGAGGATTTGTCAACCCCCCTCAAAAACTTAGAAATTTTTCAGAATTCGTCGACCACCCCTCAAAAACATAGAAACTTTTCAGGATTTCTCGTCCTAACCCCCCAAATCTTAGAAATTATTACCCGGTGCTTGTTATCAAAGACAAAGATGGCCAAAGTCACCTGAAAGACACTATATCACCGAACTCGGCCGAAAACAGACGAATAATTCCGATTACAGACGAACTAACTCACAAAAGCCCTCTAACATCGTCAAACATTGCCGAAAACAACTAGATGCAGCCGAAGCCCCTCATTTACATCCCCTTGGCATTTTTTATTTTTCCTGTACTACAAATTCATCAAATAGACAGATGCAGAACAATAAAACAGACCGTTAGTGATAAGAGTTATGATCTGTACGCTCTAGATCCGTACGCTCTAGCTCAATACAAAATAAAAATATAATACAGCTCAAGTACCTACAACCAAATAAACAAATAGACTGGCACGCTTATAATATTTATTGATAGATCATTAACTCACTAATTGAAAGGATAATCAAAATATTTGATTCGTTTTCAAAATAATCTGCATGTGGCAATAACAACCTATTACAGAAATAGGGCAGAGCAACCGATTCATGCAGATGGTGCAAAAAAAAAACAGGCATTTGCGAACCATAATTGTGCTGAAATCTAGTGAACTATATCTTAACAGTTATCAGCTAAGTTCTGCTAATCGCATACTATGTCTTTTTAATACAAAATATCATTAGCAATATAATACTGTGTATAATACTTACTGTAATGGTGTATTATACTTTTAATTGTAACGTTAATAGACAAGATTAGCAGGATAGCCCATGCATTGGACAGCGTAAAACAATAGTCAGATTCCATTACTAGTGATCTCTATATTTGTAAAAAATAAAAAATTTGTCCCATACAATGTTCTAATAGCACGTTAAAAATTACTGAGTTGACTCTCTAGAGGTAGGAATTAAAAAACGTCAAAGTTTATTAAAATGCTGATAAAACACATCTCAATAGACCCGTAAAGTTTAGCTAAATACGAAATCCAAATAAATTAAAACCCTAGCACCCAAGACTTAACAATCAAATAAAATTGCCTGCTCAAACTGCTTATTATTAAATAATTCATTTAGTAATTCAGAATTCAAGCAGAGTAGTCTATTGTGTTTCGGTATAATGTACATAGTATATGTATCATACCTATTCACCACAATCAGACAGATCGACCGACAAGCTTGTGCTTACATAGTTTATCAATATCTTGCTTTTCCTTTATACTTGTATATAACTTTATATTTGATATTAATTAAAAATAAAAGATCTACAAAATTTATAATTTACACTGTATATAAATAATATATAATATATATAAATGACTATATTAATGTCTAATTCGTTTGGTCAACTATAAACGTTGCTAAACTAATTATTTACAGTTTTTAAACCTTTAAAATTTGTTCACGAAACTGAATTTTTAATTTCTAAACAAAACCTTTTTCCGACTGACCTGAACGCCTGACCTTGTTAATACGATCCGTGTTACTAAGATCTAACGAAACATTACTTTTGTTTTATTAATTTTATTGATAAGGTAATTTTTTAATAAATATATAATTCTTTACTTAATTTGTATACTTTTATCCATTTTTTTTTTTTAATTTTTACTACTATAATCTATTTTTATAATTTGTTTATAAATACGATTTTCTATTGGTTAGCTATTTTAATGACATTCCGTATTAATAATTTAAAAAATATTTTATTGGTTAATAATTTGATTTTTGACTAACTTTAGATTCATTCACATTTATTACTACACCCTTTCAGATTAGGCAGTACTACAAGATGATTATTATTATAATTTCACGCAAGATAATTTATTCATTCATCAAATATTAAAATATTTTTTGAATCTACACTAAATTACCAAATATCCTAATTCCAACCAGAACTACATCACCTTTGATACATCGCTATGGGTTATTTCTTGAGCTCCAGTGAAAAGTGCTTCTAACTAAAAAATTTTGTTTTATTTGGTATAACTGCTGTGAGAACGTATGTGTTAGCACCATCATAAATATTTATATGTTTTTATTTAACTAACAATAACTGCTATCGTGTATATCACGTATGATTACTTAATTTGTTTTTAGTTGGGCTGGATAAAAAAAATTTTAAAAATTAAAATACTAACTGTATATTTTCAATAAGATAACATCATTCCAACTACTTAATAAAATATAATTCTTACGTATATACTAACATTATAATTTTGAAAATTTTCAATACGTGTGCATAGCGTTTAAACAAAAAAAAAATTTATCTGCAACTACTTTTCTAATACTACTAATTGATCAATTGTCTACAGTATACTTGTAATTTTTCGATTATCATCGATATTTTGCGAGGTACCATCTAAAATCTCAGGATTTTTACAATATTACAGTAAGTGTTTGAATGTGTTACTGATTAATTGCGGTTGCAAATAAAAGACGTTTTCAGGTTGCTACACTATAGGTTGTTTACAATCTAAAACCCATAATGGCAAATATCTCTTTATATTTCAGGTTTATGGAGGTAAATTAGGACCCTGATGCAATCAACAGGCTTGGTTTTATTGAATAAACTAACTATGACATCTTAACTACTCCTGCTGAAGCTCCTCAAAATATATTTTCACAAAAAGTTTGAATGAATTTTTACTTTTTATAAATAAGTGCTGGGATCATCGCCGAACACATTACTGCGGAATCAGCCGCATAGGCTTATCTATGTGCTGAATCAGCCGAATCTACATATATTGTTTACTGAAGAAGTACAACTTAATACATTGATTGCCAAGTTTAAAAAAAAACTGTTTGATACAATAATTTTACTTCCTTCTATACTAACTAAATCTATAGATATTAAATATGTAAGTAATATATACATATATTCTATGTACGGTATACTCATGCAGAATGCATGGTGTACATAGGTACAGTAGTACGCGTAAAGACGCTATCATCGCTTAGGCACGGTCG
The DNA here is from genome assembly GCA_030522625.1 of Copidosoma aretas. Lineage (NCBI taxonomy): Eukaryota > Metazoa > Arthropoda > Insecta > Hymenoptera > Encyrtidae > Copidosoma > Copidosoma aretas. The sequence continues at coordinate 3,425 of JAPYYV010004007.1, forward strand.
CACCATATGACGTTTGAGCTGGTTTGCTATGCATTCTCATACTTCCGAATACCTTAAGAACGATGATAGCAACACATTTTGCTGTAGCACAATAGTAGATCTCTCACCATAGGCGCAAAGTTAAAACATGTGCTCCCGGAGGGTGTGGTTTTAGTATGTTTGTGTCCGAAGTGAGAACGACATTTTTTACACCCGCTAATTAGTAAAAATGAAGTTTTGGGACGATTTGCACACTTTACACCTGCTAATTACTTTGCCTTAATAGGGCGGGAATATTTATTTCTGCCCGTGGGTGCAAAGTAATTACTGGGCGAAAAGCACTTTGTCCGAGGGGCGGAAAAAATTGTTTATTTCATTTAGGTTCTCGATAATATCATAAATTGCATTAAATATTTTTGTAATTATTGAAACATCTAATGAAAAGTAACTGTTTTATGTTTTTCTGCTTGTAGCCGCTGGTGTTTTTATACGTTGTTATGTCACGCCGTACAAAGAAAGCTTATAAGGCTGTAGTTGGTGTGATACTAACAATGATTGACAAAATAAAAGTTAAGCGTATATTTACAGATTTTGAGAATGCTCTTGCATCAACCATGCAATTATTGTTTTCTCATTCTCGAGTTGTCGGCTGTAATGTGCATTATGACAGGTTACGTACTTGTATGTTACAGCATTAAAATAGTAGTTTTCGTCACAAATGTTCATCTTTTCAGGGTGGTCCCTGGGCCCGAGGGCACTTGCAAAGCCACGCCCGAGGGACTGTTGGGACGGCCCTGGCGATGCACATGCGTGGAGAATGCTATTTTTCCTACCGAGGGTGTACCAGGGTTCCAAAAAGGATGGAGGTAGGAAAAAAACTTGATGTCTTACACTAAATTCGATCAAGACTAAAAATAACCTTAGTCAACTAATATTAACCCTATATATTATCAGTGTTAGTTACTTTGTATGTACTAAGGTGGTTTATGTGTGAGTTTTACATAATTGTGAGACTGCAAAATAGTTTACACCATAGTGCGCCGAAAGTATCCTCCTGGCGCAGGATTAGTGAGAAATCGTATGCAACCTACGGGAAAAAATGAAGAAAGTCTCCGAATACATGCTTACCACCCTCGGTGTCGTGTCAGGCGTCAAATGCCTATGTTCTGAGACATTTTTTACTTTTCCTCCCTAGATGAGTAATGTACTATTTCCTCCAAAGTTGCCTTTCTTTATAAGAATTAAATTTAAATGTCTGTATAGAACATAATAAAGCACCTGAACAAAATTGAACATAATATTCTGTGAAACATTTTTTGTAAATTAATTCCGATAAAAGTTGTGCCTCATGCTTTTAACATAGACGATGACGATTAAATTTATAAGAGCTAATTTATCAATAATAGATGTGCTCTTAGATTTGGTGACCCATGCCATTAAAGGTGCTAATCTAATAAATCTTTGAAGTTGTCAGCAGCTAATTAGCAGTAAATTAAGACCTTACGTAAAGTTGTCTTAGATGTTCCCAACAAAGTTTACGTTTGTGCATGCTCACTCCATCTAAATCTAGCATGAAAACCGATCTCCGGGTTTCCTGATTTGCGGTTTATTTTTGATTTTTGCAGTTAATTTGCTACTTATTTGATTAATTATCCCAGACTCTATTCTTCAACCTTTCATTTTTGCCATGCAAACTTCAAAAAGGTTAATCTCTTAAAAATTGTATCAGCTTCCTCGTACTTTTGTTTACTTATTTATTACCTAAAAAATTGTAAAGTTTCTCGAAAATTCGAGACGAACTGTTCCTTACTGTGTCATTTGATTTGTCTTACAATTATAGCATGCATAAACCACATCAATCCAGTCTTTTAGATAATCTGTTCTACAAAAAATTCTGTATATTATTTAGAACAGCAAAAAATTCTTAATGTATAATTTTCGGTTGCTTGTGGAAAAAACAGCAGTAAAGTACATCTGTAATGAATGTATTACGGGTTCTGTAGACATAATTGATTTTTACTTGAATTAAATGAAAATAAGACAGGGATCGATATTAATGTTATCGTTTAATTTTTTAAAACGTTAACCTTCTTTAAAAATGTTTTATAGTTCAAGACCGTACCACTTTAAGTGTTTCAAAAAAGAAGAACTGTATTTTTATAAATCCTAATGCTTCAACTGATTATTGTACACTTTAAATTATTCAGTTGCCTACAACATTGCATATAAATAAATACAATTAGAAAACGATGTGCATACATGCTCAAACAGCCGAAACTGACATACTAATTTCTGCTGTACTCACATACTGTGTTACAATTAAAACTTTCTCTCACTTCTTCACGTGTACCTCTATATCGTGTATTAGAAGAATCTACTACTTAGAATCTACTTAGAACTCTCTACTATTTGATCAAAATCCTTTAAGTTTGTATCAAGATACACTTGTGTTGAGGTTAAGGCTTTTCCATATCGCGCCTTTATGAAAAAGCGAGGTTTTAAGTCAACGATTACTTAAAATTTTGCACGTGGAATTTTTGTTTTTTTTTGTACTCCAAAGAAAAATGCTTTAAAGTTACTCTCTTACAATTTTATCCAAATTTAGTTCTTAAATGATCTACTCAGAATTTAGCAACCATCATATTTATTAACTGAATTTGCTTACTTTTAAAATTAGCGGGGTAAATTGACGGAACCTTTTTAAATATAACTTTTTTTACTGAGAGAAAAATTATCTAATGTGACGTGGCAGCTGAAACTGTCCACGTCACGGTATACCTATATACGTGCGTGTCATCGGCGGCCACCGAGCTGGATCGTGACGCGCGCGGAAAATTAGTGAGCGAGAGAGATAGAGTACGAGTAGAGTAAAGACGCGAGAAAGGGGAGCCTGCGGAGTTTTTTTAATGGGTGCACGGGACGAAGTTGAGGGATGTCGGGAAGCAGCAAGAGAATCCCGGTACGATTTTTTTTTGTTTGTGGATTGACGCGGAGACGAAGTGCTGGGCGCAAGTGTGTGGGACGACGAGGAAGATATGCATCGGGAGAGTCGATACACATCGGGAGAGCCGAGTCAGGGAAACGCAAAGAGGCCGATCTGCAGCGGCGAGAGGACGTGACGGGCCGTGCAACCACGCAGCAGAGCCTGTGCCACCAGGTTGAGGCAAAGCGGGTGCGCCGAGGGGTCTACAGCTGCTAGAGGACGCAACGGGCCGTGCAGCCACGCAGCGAAGCCGGTACCACCAGGTCGGGGCGTAGTGGGCGCGCCGAGAGACTACAGCTGCGAGAGGACCCGACGGGCAGTACAAGGAGAGAGAGAGAGGGAGGGAACGAGGTAATATCGGTGGTTAGAGTGCCTGCCAAATCCCGAGTGTCGACTTGAGAGTTAATTCTGCGGGATCGTGGGAACACAGGGGATCTTAGGACAACGTGCGGGTGTGTGTGTGTGCATGTGTGTAGGCGTGTGCGAGTAGGAGACGGAGAGTAGGGTATGACGGGCGGATGGCACGGGGGACCGATAGAAGCCACGCGTTTCGGCAGCCATTTTGGTGCGCGTCGCTGCCGGGCTGTTTATTTTTGTTCACGCTGGCTCTCGGGCTTTCCGTACGAGAGCGTTAACAGCGTCAATAGGCCGAGCAATACGGTCGGGAAATCGCTGCGCCTCATTTGGTCGTACGGACAGGAGGAGTTTGTGATCGCAGAGTTCAACGAGTATTTATGTATGTATGTGAGTAAGTGAGAGATAGGTATACAGGTATTAGGTTACCCAAGCGATTTGAGGAGTCACGGCCGAGTGGGACACGCTGGCTAGTGGATACGGGTGTCGGTGGCTATATATATGTATAGAGACGTGTATTATAATATCGGGCAAGCCCCTGGCCACCGAACGATATTCTGGTCGCGAGTATAAATCGTTTGGAAATTACGTGTGCAAAATTTGGCCAATAAACGGTGTTGATCACCACGGAGATAAGTTTGTTCAGTGTTCTGGTATATTTATCAGATAGTCCAGTCCCTTTAGTTTTCCTTTCAGGGGTGATATGTTTTCCCGAACAGCTCACCAGTGGCCGACCTCCCGGAGGAGAAGACATCCGAGAATAAGTGGACGATAAGGTAAAAATAGGTATTTGGGCACGGCTTCGGGACGGTCCGCCGAGTGCTTGTAAAGTTGTGTCACACCAAATAAATATGAAATATCTCAACTACAACAGTATACTCGATATTCGAACATAACTATTTTTGCGTGTGTTTGTGTATACAATTATACTGCACCCACATATGCATACATTCTCTCTCCATACAAAGCAAGTTAAACCTTCTGTTAAGATTCATACTTAGCCACTCCAATATAAAGCGTGAATATATCTTCAGGAAAATTGAAAGGAATCAAGGAGGAAAAGGATGGCAATCGATTCGCCCTTGGTCACTTGCTGGGTCTCATAAGTAAGGTATGCTAGTGATCTAGCCACAGACAGACACGACTAATACTTGCACTTTGAAACGCTTACAAACTACGCAGTCGAGATTAATACAGTGTGTTTTTAAGAATTCGCATTTTATTTCAATCATGTGCTAGAAATCAATATTCTCAACTCCTGTATTCACTTATTTCTTTATTCTTATATACTTAATTATCGGATGTAATTATTTGATGAATAATCGAACAAGTGAATACGGGAGTAGTATTATTGAGAGATTATACACTGGAGAAAAGTTGGGATGACGGTCTACCCAACTTTTTTCCAATGTAGATGTCCGACATACGATCATAATACAATGCCAATTCTGAAAAAACGCACTGTATAAATTCAACCTGCCCAGTTCATGAGCGTTATAAAGTGCAAGTAGTAGTCGTGTTTGTGGCTAGATCGCTATCATGCCACACTGATGAGACCCAGCTAGCAATCGAGGGCGAAACGATTCCAATCCATTTTCTCCTTGTTTCCATCCGATCTTACTAGAAATATACTTCACGCTCCCAATTGGAGCCACTAAGTATGCATTGTAACGATCGGTTAAAATGGTTCGGTGTGAAGAAAGTGCGTCTGAATGTGTAATTGCAATATAATTGTACGAACACTCGCAAAAATAGTTATGTTCTAACATTGTGTATACTGTTGTAGTTGATATATCTCATAATTATTTTTCACTGCCTGGGCATGTTTGAATGCATTTGCGAAAACTTATAAGTGCAGTGTCTCCATAACTATTAGCGCTGTGTTTATCATTGTTTTTAACAGACATAATAGGATACAAAAACAAAAATGTTCTTTTACGATGATGAAATAATATCAGTTAACACAAATCATGTACAGAGTACATTACGAATTTTTGTCTGTCCATTCAGAATGTTAAAAAAAACTAGCAGCTCTTGGTCTTCAGAACTACGCAAAACAGAATAAGGAAGCGAAATGGTTTGTGAAACAAGTTATAGCATTGCCATTCCTGCCGGAAGATTCAATTGAACAGGCTTAGACAGACTTAAATGTGCAAATCAAAGAAGTTGATCAAAGCATACCCACCACGTTGGAGCTTTTCTTGGACTACTATTAGTCTCAGTAGCTGACTAACGTGGGACCTTCATTGAGCCGTGTATTCAATTTACAGATTCGAACTACTAATGCGATAGAGGTTAGTCATAGTAAACTAGAAGATGTTTTCGGGAAAAAACAACGACCATGTAAGTTTGTATGTAAGTAATGAGTACGACAAATCATTCATGAAAAAATTAATTGTATCATAAAAATATGTTTCTGATTGTTATTTTAAGAAGATAACGTGTAAGCATCTGGTTTTGAAATCTGTAGGAGGTAGTTACAATGCCTCTGTAGCTATTTTATTGCTTAACTCGACCTAACAGTAACAATGCATCATGTTGTTGGGATCCGAATTAATCGACACCCTAGACGAAAAACATGCCTTCTATGCTTATAAACGAGAAACTTGCCCTAAATTTATCTAAATGTGTAAAGATTGATATAGTGACCATCAGCTGTTTTTCATATGAACATGACATTTTCATAAAAAAAAACGATCATATTCATCCTGTTAAAAAATATTTTTCTTCATTCGCAAATTCAAAATGGTTGTTTTTCGCTAAAGTTTTAAAACTCCCTGTTTCCCGCTTAAAAATTTTAAAATGTGATGTTTTGCATTTAAATTTTCAAAGAGATCATGTTTTTCGCCTAAAATTTCAAAAATGTTGTTTTTTGATTCATATTTTAGAAAAGCCATGTATGATGACTAAAAAAAAGAGATCAGGGAACGTTATCTATTTGGGGCGTCGCAATAAGGTAACAATGAAAAAATTTGTATTATATGACAGTGATCAGTAGTTTTTTTGTTAAGTGAAACAATATACCAGTGCTTGTTAAGCCAAATAATATTGCTAGGCGTTGTTTATTATATATTTTTATAGTAAAATAAGTACAATATCTTTATACCGTTCTTTTAAAAACATGACATAACATATAAAATTACAGTAATGGATTTTAATTGACGCAGTCTACATAACATTGCAAAAGCAATTTGATCAAGAATTGTACAGTATAAAACTATCATCATCTGTAGGGGACTTAGTAACGTTATATGATCGCATCATGAAAGAAGTGCATAGTTTGAGAAATGGTTTCAGGATTAGAACAGAAGTTCGGCAAGATACGAAGAAGTAAGAGAATCAAATTCAGAAGGGTACAGAATATTGTTACACAAATAAAATGTCTACGCTAAGTCTTAAATTTATAAAAATTTTTTAACACAAAAAATGAGTTTTTTTAGCATGGAAATCATTCAAAGACAAAAAGTCCAAACCGTTAGAACTGCTAACCATCACAGCTATTCTAAAAGGTCATTTGTGTAAAAGAATTGATCAGCAAATTTAGGAAATACTAATGAATTCTGAGTTAAATGATAATGATGTTTAGGACACCTCTGATGATGATTCAGACGATGTCGATCATGACTTAGATATTGAAAACGATGGTTCTTAATCATTAGTGGATGCCAGAAATTCATTACGCCCGGCTAATGTAACATTATGTTCTGTGAGCGGTGTATTTAATAATCAAAATTTCGGTGATCCTCCTGCGACTTCCAGCGTGTTACATGAGCAAACTTAAAAAGTCATTATGAATCCTGTTAGTATTGAGAGAGATGAAAGTTATCTCTCTGTCGAACCAACGACTTATCAGCATTCTGGTGGAGCCGGAAATATTGAAGAGTGTGATGCATCAACTTCTTCAACTTTTTATTATAACACAGCAGTTTGTGCGGGCTCTACACGCTTGCCCTCTGTAAACATACCGATCCAAGCACCATCTAACGAAGAATCACCTATAATCGGGAGTGCATTATCACAATCCTCGTCTGTAGAGTCTCTACACCAAGTTACTAGCCCCTCAGGTAAGCGGAATAAATATTTTCGGACGATTATGGTCATTTTAGATCGTATGAATTTTTTAATCATTTTAACTGATTTTTTCCAAGTTTTTTGGCTTTTTATTGATAGTGAATGTATCAGAATTAACTGATTTACTCGAAAATTTTGATATATAGTTATCTAAGATACTTTTTTAAAATAATAAATGCGTCTAAAGTAAAGTAAAATTAATTGAACACAAATGTGAGGAATCGTGTAAAAATTCCTGATTTTATTAAAAAAATTATATCTATTGTTACGTCGGGCGGAAGACGTGAGTTTCAGGTCTAAGCTCCCGCTAAGTAACCCGGGATTCTGTAGTCAGGCGTCGGTAAGTATGGTCACAAAAACGTTAGTCGTTAGTCCCTTTTACTCGTACTCGCGTTGTGGCGCGGTGACGGTTTCCTAAGCACGTTGCGTCAATTTGCTTTTCTTCGGGTGCATGGGCATGTGTTGACCCTTATGCAGCTGGCTCTGGGCATGTGTTGACCTAGGCGTAACTCGTAGTGACTTCTCATAGGCATGTGTTGACCCTTGAGCAGCTCGCGGTGGACATGTGTTGACCCAAGAGCAGTCCGTCGTGGCTTCTCCTAGTGCTGTTGATGGTGGGCAACCGTGATTAGTTGCGGTTCCTCCGGGGCATGGGTGACCCAGACGTAGTCCGTTGTTCCTGGCTGAAGTGCGCAGTGCGGAAGCAGGGAGGTACGGGGTATGTGATAAGGAGGAGAAATGTAGGTGACAGAACTTGGTTAAATATTGGATTCAACTTACTGTTTATTCGAGATTTCTCTTAGTCATACACGTGGGTACCAAGAGGAGAGATTAACGGCAGGTGCGTTGACGTTGACAAGACTCTGGGCAAGTGTGGACCCAGAGATGATCCTGGCGAGACCCTGGGCAAGTGTGGACCCAGGGGTGATGCTGGAGACTCTAGGCAAGTGTTGATCTAGAGGTGGGGCCGGTTGAGAGACTGCCGTTTTCATGCCCAGCGGCAGATTATATAGCCGAAATTCTCTCCCCCCGGAATTTCCCACTCAGGCGGCAAGGGGCGCCGAAAAAGGATGCGCATAAGCGGCGAAGGGAAGTGATTTTTCCGGGGTCTGCTTCGAAAGGGTTCCCCTACTTGAGCGCACTGCTTCTGTCCTTCGTCTCGCCTACTATGTCAGAGAGAGGGGAAGTATAGATTCGTACTCTACCTTCCAGTCTCTCTTTACATAATTGTTCTTAGTACTTAGTATTAACCACGGCTTAGCGTGCTAGTTAGTAATTATTAAAACTAAACATGAATCGGTAAACCAAGACGATTGAAACACGAATGGTAAAAATCGCACCATTTGGCGATAAATAAAGTCCAGAGAGTTAAGTAAGTGGTATACTTGGTTTATCGATATTATGTGGTTTAAAGAACTACGCAGTGTCAACTTGCGGGTTGTTGATCATTAGACTTTAACTACTAAATTCGCTCGCTCGTTAATATTCACTTAAAATTAATTTATAGAATAATTATTAGTGTTTTGCGATCATACATACTTCTTAGGAGTTCGTGCTATTATAATGATGTCGTGGCTTACTGATTGTTAGGCCTAAAATACTAAATTACTTGCTAGTTAATATTTACTAAAAGATTTAATGCAGTAGTTGTTGAATAAAACACCATATAACTATACATTATTCTAGAGAATTCTCATGGATACCGTAGCTATAGTTTCAGGGTGGTATGCATGTATAGCTATAGTTGTATGCATTGGTGCGACGGTACTTGCCATCATTCGAGTATCTTACTACACTTCTCGTGGAGTGCTGCGTGCCGCAGCTTACGTAGGGAAAATTCGTACGGTTACTTCCCTTAGGGCTTTGCTCGTACGTTCGGAGCAGCGAGAGTTTAAATAGGTGAGTCAGATAGATGGAAAAACCGAGCGATGTAGGTTTGAGTAAATGAGGAAAAAGGGAAAGAAAGTAAAATTGTAAGATTTTGTAAAGTGACGAGTCCGACCTTACACTATCCTTACGCATCATTTCTTATGAACAAAATCTCTAAAGTTCGATAAAATTTAAAAACAATAATAATAAACTTTGCGAAATTGAAATCACATATTGAGCCAAACAGATAATGTCTATTGATATGTATTCTTCACCATTATAACATAATCGACAAATGGAGTAAGGCAAAATTAATGAAAGAACTTTTATTGTTTCGTGCAATACATTTTTTTTACGATTTAGTTGAAGAGTTAGTCAAAATTGAAATGACTAAAATAATTTATTCTGATATTGACAATACTTTTATAATTTTGTTATTAAAAAAAATTTTCTTGTTAACACAAGTGTCTCGAATGGTTTTTGATTGCAAATGTAAATGCACTATTGCATAACATTATAATTCAGAGGCTTTTTACATTTAGTACTGGCTTATAACGGCTAAATACGAATGCTTACCAACTGACGCACGATAATCGATATTTTCAGATCATAGTGATTACTGTTTTGTAAATGAGCCTAATGACTTGAGTGCTTATGAAGATGTTCTATCTATAGGACATAGTGTCCGCGCTACAGGTACAACCAGTTTAAATGTATCTCCTGCGTTTTAGTACTCGGAAGCACATATTCCAAATCCTCGATCCATCATTAATTCAGGAAAAGAAGCAAGTACAATTTTTTCATTACTGTCTTTCTAATAAATTAATCAATCAATGTTAAAAATGTGTTGCACCTCTTATATTTTAAATTATATTTTTTATCAAGTAAACTCAAGAGAAGAACACACTGATGTTTATCAAAGCGGAACCTTAAACTTAGGACTAAGTGCTGTTGATTTGGCGAGAGAAAAAAAAAGGAAAGAAAAAAACAGGAAAAGAAGGTCTAGAAAGAAACATAGTAGTAAATATCATGAAAAATCATGTATCGAACAGTTATTTGTGGCCAAATGCATTACTTATACTATAAACGTATAATACCGTACAATAATAGTAGACAAATAAAAAAACCAAAAGTAAATCAAAATTATTTTCAGTAATATTAAATATATGCAATAGCTGCCGTACAAAGACGAAGAGCATCCGAAAATAATGGAGCGAGGGAAAAACCAATTTATTACGATTTTTGTTGTTTTCAAGGACAAAATTTTATGAGTAGTTCTTAAGTATCCATTTAATTGCGTATCTTTTAAATTGTTTCATGCCACATTTGTACTTGGCGGTTTTGGCAGCCTTTTAACTGCAGATGGCGATGCGAGCTCAAAATACTCTATTGACCGCCCGATCGCCCGTTACTGCCAGTACGCATCATTCATAAGCATCTTTTATTCTCTCTCTCTCTCTCTCTCTCTCTCGAAGTGTCGAAAGTTAGGTTTGTTCAAAGCTCAAATTGTTTTTAGTCGAAAGTTTTCTTGGCTTGTAACTATGCTCTGTCTCTTGAGTTGCGTGCCTATATTGCTTTGGTAAGTACCTTTGATTGTACAGTCAAAAAGTGCAAAAGAAAAATGACGAAAGTGTGATAGTCTAATTGTAGACAAATTACGTGGCTGGTTATTATTATCTTATTTAATACAACAATCAGTGGATATATACAACAGATTATGTAATAATATTCAAGAAAAACGGATATAAATAGTGGCACTGGCAGCAGTAATTACCTGGCGTTTTGATAAGGCAACGAGGCCAATCTTTTCGTGCTCATTCGCCAATTTGTTTCACTCATTCACATAGATACACGCGCACACATAAACATACATCTCAGAACTGGTTTTAATATGAACACGATGCCTAAGAAAGTGTCACAAACAATACAAGGCACGAACATATGCACTGACGGATGTTCTAATCCCGTTCATTTGTGTAGTCATTTAAAAAAGCAAACATTGCAATTGCGAAAAGTTACTAAGAGTCAGCTACGTGTAATACGTTTGCCAGTAACTGCTGTGGCATTAGAACCAAAAATTTGCAATTCTCGTCGTCTGTGCATCCCAAAAATTACAAAAAAAAAATGATGATGAAGTGGGAGTTGAAACGGTAGTGTACAATGTGTAATCTGTCAAATTCATATTGTTTAATCAATTAACGATGCTAATATCACTTTTTATTTATTACAGCAGAAGCATACCCAAGAATCACCTACTGAAGAATCAGATGCTTAAATTAGCAGTGGATAAATTTTAGGATTTTTAGGTCGAAATAAAAGTTGACTGAACGATACAGTTGACGATTTGAACAAAGGATTAAGTTTTCTAGGGTCATCACCTATAAAAAAACAAAAATTGACACGAAAGAGATATTCCGCGGAAAAAGTTACAAAAAAAAAAAGAAGCCTTAATGAAAAAAGTTTTTGGTGCAAACGACGATGGTCCAGACGATGATGATCATGATACTGCAATTTAAAAAACTTTACAAGAAAGTTTCAATACTAGTGCAGATCGAACATATTAGGTAAAAATTTTGACTATTTTCAGGAATTAGTCGTACCAAAAAATACAGCTTAATTTTCCAACTGCTACCTGCCATATAATAAGTGTTGCAAAAAGTGTTGCTAAAGACAAAGGCATATTCAGCGATCCAAATCGGAAAAGCCGTCCATTTTTAGAAGAACAGGATATTAATACTATAGTTAATTACTATCAGTCTGATGAATACACGCAATTATTACCAGGAAAAAAAGATTGCATCTCCGTAAAAGTGAAGGGACGTAGAGTACTACTGCAAAAACGCCTGATTTTAAATAATTCGAAAGCATTTTATGATGTATTCAAAGACAATCATCCAACAATAAAATGCAGTTTTTCGATGTTTGCAAGCTTAGGCCCAAAACACTGTATATTGGCAGGAGCCAGTAGCACACACTCGGTTTGTGTCTGCCCGATACACGAAAATGTAAGACTGTTAATCGATGGAGCGAATATAAAGTTAATAACAGCTGATTCTCCACGGCCAATTACAAATTATCATGATTGTTTGAATCGCATGTTGTGTTATGCGCAATTTACTGACTGTTTTGTGGGATTATGTAAAAGGTGCCCTCGTGGACAAAATATTATTGGGCAATTAAAACAAAATTTTAAGGAAAAATTGATCGAAGATTTAAGTTTCAAACAATGGGTGACGACAGAAAAAACTTTATTACAAATCTTAATATCTGCTGTAAATAAGTTTTTACAACTTTTAACTAATAGCTAGGAAAAACTATCATTACATTTATTTTTAGATAAAAACCAAAACCAATTTAAAAAAAAAAAAAAATTTTATAAGAAACTAATGCATTGTTATTTGTGATTTGAGTGGATATTATGCATTTATTCTACAAAACTCTGTACAAGCCATACACTAGAATAATAATCAAGCAATGATACATCCTTTCTTAATTTACTATAAAGATGATCAAGATGAATTACAAGTAACAAGTTCTGTTTCCATTTCTAAATGCTTACATCATAATACTATTGCTATTTATCTTTTGCAAAATCAACTCATAGAATTTTTAAAACGAATTTGAATAGTGTCAAAAAAATAATTCATCTTTTAGACGGTGCAAGCGCACAGTAAAAGAATTAAAAAAAATTTTATAAATATCACACGTCATTTTGAAGATTTTAAAATAGCAGCTGAGTGGAATTTCTTTCCCACGTCTCACGGCAAGGGACCATGTGATGGAATAGGTGGGACTTTGAAACGACTTGCTGCTAGAGCAAGTCTTCAGAGAGTGAATAATCCTATTTGTACTCCGAAAGAATTATTTGTTTGGGCAACAGTAGCTTTTCCGTCTATAATATGTCGCTATTTGACAAACGATCAGTATAAAGAAGAGCAAAAAAAGTTATCAGGTCGTTTTCAAAAAGCTGTAACGATAAAGGGCACTTTACAGATTTATAGCATGATTTTGATTTCTTCTTAGAAATTAGAAGCTAAAAAATTTTCATTAGATGATGATAAAACATTTGTGAGAATCTTTAAATAAAAATATCATAATAAATCGTAATCATTTTGTTTTTTATTCGCCAAAATATTTTTGATCAATTGTTTATACAGTCTTATTTGTTGGTATATATTTATAATTTATTAAATAGATAGAAATATTGAAAAAAAATCAATATTACTATTACAACGATATGGGTTTAGAGAATGTGCATGGCGTGCAAAGGGACCCGCACGCCGCACAGTGGGCATATTCGGTTTTTTTTGTATGAAAATCATAAATCTCAAGACAGAATGAAGATATCGCTTTGATTTTTTTTTGTCTTACAGCTAATTGGACTAGATATACATAAAAACTATAGCCAAGAGTGTAATAATGTTTTAAACACTTAGAATTTATTATAAATATTGAAATAATTATTAAAATTATAGATTGGTTACGAAATTTTGATTTTCTGTGGGATTTGCTTGAAATTACTCATAATGGAGTTTTTGGGGTCGCTGATCACGAATATCAGGTGAGTTTTTTAAAATTCGAAATGGCCGATCCAATATGGCGGACCAAAATTGGTAAATTTGTTTTTTTTTGTATCAAAAT
>JAPYYV010004008.1:0-17317 GCA_030522625.1 Copidosoma aretas
TTTTTTCGCCCTCATCCCCAGAGATCGGCGCTATTGCGTGCAGGGAGCCGTGGAATCGCACATTTTTTATCGCGGCACAATTTGAAAGAGGGAGTGGCCGAGGAATCTCGAGTCGTTGGAGGAAAAATGCGCAGTCTTCTTATCATCCGATACCTCGCCTCTTTGACAAGAGAGAACGTCCATGACGCTTGACTTAGCAGTAAAAGTCTGGTAAAAATTTTAGAAGCTATAATTGCGTGAAAAAATATCTTAATTTTTGAGCAGGGTTACCATATTGTTTTACTCCAAAACCGTATTCTTAGGGTTAATGCAACGACAAATTTCCACTACAGCTATTTCGTTGTACACACAAGTTTGGGGGGTGAAACTTGGCCCCTCGAGACCTTTGCGATTGGGTTGCGTGTACATAATTGACTACCGGATTTACGATTTGCGATTCGTTGAGAACAGTCGCAGAGTTGATTGAAAAATTAGCGCTTCGAGGTGTATGCATATCAACGAGGGGTAGCAACGAGAGCTGCCTTTTCGACGGCAAACAATTCGAAACCAGTCCTTTGGCGCTTTTTCTATTTCGTTGAAAAAAAAAAAAAAGTAAATAGTTATGGTGTTCGATTGAACAAAGAGGCAAAAAATTGCAGTAAAAAAACAAGTCAACTAAAAATCGCAGTGAAAAAAGAACCAACTCAGGTTTGGGTTGAACGAGCAGCTGTATAAGTACGGAAAATAATTTTTTTCTTTTTCAATCAAGTTCTTGCAGCAATGCTACTATATTTGCGAACTAATGGCTTTATTGTAAAGGCATGAAAAAAACAGTGACCATCATATAACCTTTTTACAGTGGATAATCAGCCAGCGATTCTACAATTGTTTCATAACATAAGTATACTCGTAAAAAACTAGCTGGCTATAATATAACACTGCACTTGCACTTTCGGACGTTTCTTTGAAATCTTCTTTTTTTTTTTATATTATTATCATTCTAAAAATTATTTGATACATGGTCTCAAAGTCTTTTTTCCATTAATTTTATTTCGCTTGCAAATAAAATACCGCAGCAGTAATGTTTTCTACTTATTTATTTTAAGTTTGTCATTCGATCCTTTTGCCATGTGCATTGTATCCGAGAGTTCTTATGCCCTAAAATATCGTATTCTTAACTTTAATGACATATTTTTTGTGCAAACCGATTTCTCTCACTATATTGTAAGCATACGGTATACTGAATCGCAAGTGGACTTGAACATGCAGTATCTATGTGAGCTAATTTTTTAATCAACAAAAAACACTCAAGATATATCTTATTGGGTGGCGCCTGGCGCGCAGTACTAGAGTATTGTATATAATAATATTATATTTCACAAAGATCTATAAAATTAAATGTACTTACAGAATGTATTAGTTTTGATCTCCCTTTCCTGATTCATACATGAAAAAGTATTGTAGGAGTAACAGGCACGTTACAATATAATATAATATGTATGTATGTAGATACAATCATCATTTATGTAGGGTATGTTGTGAATAATCAATCAAGACTTTTACATTCCCTTCATTGACTCGTATAACTTATGACGCAAAAGATAACAAAGTAACTTAATTCTCATGCACTGCAGCACCGCGCATCAGATAAATCTTCCTGGGCATGTATCGACACGCGCGCCGCGCCTGCTCCGCCTTCAGTGATTCCCCCTCCCTGTGATATGGTACCCCCCCTGTGTCTCTCTTCCCGATCCTTCCTTACATTTTGTTAATAATAATGTGAACTCGGTGAACTGTTCTCCTGATTGTTGTCTTCTTGGTCCATCCATCCGATCCACCCGAAAAATAGTGTGTGCAAAAGTAGTGTGTAAAATACATATTTTTCATTCATCAACTGTCAAGTGTGTAATCGTCGACGCCTTTCGGATCCGATATGTGTCGAGCCACCTATTAGCCTGGATCATCCTCGATTAACATTTTTTTCGTTGATACATACTTATAAGTAATATTACTGAAGGAAAAGAGGAAGCGAACGCGTAAGTTTCGCTCAATTTTAATTAATGCTCTTTCGTTTTCTCAACTGTACTTTATATATGCTTATTTTACGGACACTTTTGAGAGAGCATATTATATATAGTATATGCGACCTTGATGAGTTGGTCTGTATAACGTATAAGTATTATCGTATTCACTTCCATGTGCAGCGTACAAACTTGCAAAGATCACAAGGTGAATTACAATATTAAGTATACTGCACACTCTTGAGTACTAATATACCCTACAGATCTCTGACAGCGTAATCGTGGGTTTGGAGTTTTTTTTTTTTTTTTTGGAGCAGCGAGCAGCTTATCCGCCTCAGCTGCACAGTGCACATGCGTTCTCGCAGTCACTGAGTCACAGCACCAGACAGCAGTACAGCACTCAACATGGGCTTTAGATAATATACTTGTATAGTTGTAAATTTGCTCTCTCTCTCGTTCTCTCTATATCTTCGATGTAAATCTCTAACAGGCATGTGTGACGTGTTCTTCTGTTCGTACTCTTTGTTTATTTTAGAGACTATATTTTGTTAAAGTGTATATAGTGTATAATCTCAAGCCCTCAAGCTCGTTTTATCGACGTTTCTCAGTTATTTGCATTTTTTTGGTGTCCGTGCTACAAAATACAAAAAATAAGTAAGTAAGTTTGGAGTTTTTTTTTTAGATCAGAGTTCACACTTTATTTGCAAGACACTTTCCTGGAGAGCGGAAAGTTCGTTGTTTATAATTGTGGTTTTGGAGTTTCAGTGAATCACTTAGCCCTTGACCCTTGTATAGTTTTCAAATATTGTAGGTTTGTATATCATGTTTATTTCTGATTGCATCCAAGTCTTACGGCACACAGTCCTAGGAGTGTCATTATTATGCATGATTCAATGATTGTAAATCTATTCTAGCATATTACGTCGTGTGAATCCTAAGATTAATAGGTCATACAATTTGACAACTCAGTACTTTTCTTGTAATTTTATTATACGTTGTGTTTTTGAAAAATCGTCTAGCTATCTATCCATAAAATGATTCACAGCTTTCATCGATGAAAAAATAATCTACGTCATTTTCCAACACTTATCTTACAGCTTTAAATATTCTCTAGGAATTGTAGGTTACATATATTGATTAAACAAAATGTATTTCTCGAAGTTTCTTTTTAATCAACTACATAAACTATATCTTGCATGTTTTTGTCCACTTTTTATGAAGTACACTTGCTGATTGTTGAAAATTGAATGAAGAATTTTATTGTTAATGACTCATTGATAATGTAAGAAGGTGATGAAACAAAGAAATCTAGTGTATGTGTGGTTGATTATTTTTTTTTCTTGAAATGTATGCTTTCTCTCACATCGTTGAGTAATTTTAAATTTAATTTGTTCATTATTTGGAAATAATACTTTAAAAGTGCCATGTAAATTTCTTCATTTTCAGTGATTATATTTAATTCATGTACTTTATAAATACAAAGTTCAACTATAAAACATATTACAATTTGTTCCGTTCAAATAAATTTAGAAATATAATTTATTTTACTTATTGTAAAAATTTTTCCATTACAGATTAAATCATGAATCCACAGTACATACAACAGCAACAGCAGCGTCCACTCTATGAACCTCCACCCACAAATGCATCCTCCTACAGAGAACTCAATGCAAATTTACCCCAAAAAGGTCCACACGACTTGCACTCTTATCCTCCTCAGAAACAACCACTTGGCCCACCACCCCCTAGTAATGCTCCACCAGTAGCAAGGTCGCCTTATTACATGAACGATATCCAAGACCAAGCAAATCACTCGCGTAATGGATCACCTTTGCCACAGTCTAATCAAAACCATCTAACAGACCAAATTTCGGGCCTGAATTTATGTGGTCCACCAAAGCCTCTGTCTTCTCAAGGTTACGCCCCACAGCTTGATAAGAATGTACATTCGATGCCTTTTCAACCTATTGTAAATGGAATTAGTAATCAAAATCATTATCCAACGCAAGGTAAAATTATGATGCATATATACTTGACTTATCTGTATTTTATTTTTTGATACACCGAAGAAAAATAATTAATGAATGCTTAGGAGATTTAGCTGCAAATAACATGCCAGTAGAAAATTCAGGTCAACAAGTACTCCAAAGACCAGCAAATATTCAACAACAAGGGCCACCAGTAACTCATCCATCTGATTTTGTACCTTCTTATGGACACACAAGTGGGAATCAATTTCCAGGACAACAGCCATACCCTGGGCAGCAACTGACACAAGGCTCACTTTCAGGGACAAACGTTTCCAGAAGTACACCACAGCCTACTTCTCCACCCCCCGTAAATTATCAAGACCAAATGTCTAGTCAGAGTAGGGTGCCTCCTCTGTCAAAACCACCTACAATGCCTTTGAGTTCTCCAACTGCTAGTAACCAGCAACAGCCTTACAGAGCGCCACCTTTACCTACCCAACAGCCTCAAGGATCCCACATGAGTCAACCACCACTTGGAGGCCCTGCGTTGCAAAGTGCTAACCCTCAAGGTCTATCTGGTCCTCCGCTGGCAGGCTCTTATCCCTCTGTGCCACCGATGACCAATCGACAGAATGTGTCAGGACCACCATTGCCAGGACAAACCCTTCAAAGTTCCTCATCGCTTGGTCATCAACAGAGCTCATCTAGACCTCCACTGTCCGGTCAAGCTGGAAGTTTTCCGGGGTCTGCACTGCCTGGACAACAGAATTCAACCAATTCAGTGGGGCAACAAAACGTTGCTGCAGCTTCACAGTCACCAAGGCACCTCCATTCGCAGTATGCCTACAGCAATCAAACTGTTGGACAGCCGTCCCTTGCTCGTTATTCGCCAAGTCCCACTGCAAATACGGCTAACGCTTACAGTCACATGAATCAGCATTCTGAACCATGCTATGCCCAGGGGTGTCAGCAACAACAAAACTACAGTCAAGCGGGGCAAAACGTGAGAAAGTTATTCTTGTCAGCTGTCCTTTAGAAACTAAATTTTTAAATAAAAATTAAAAAACCATGGTTACAGAACATGTATGCCAACCAAAGTCAATATCAAAGCGGAATGGGAAGTCCCACTGGAGGATATGCCCAGTCTCAAGCAAGAAGACTCGATCCTGATCAAATGCCTAGTCCCGTAAGTTATTTGCGCACTGAAAAGTTTTCTTCTCATTTTGTAAGTCTCTTAACAATTAATTTCATGCACAATCTAGATACAAGTCATTCAAGATGATCAAAAAACGAAAGGTGGAGTTTTCGCGACTAATCAGAAGGGATTAGTTCCGCCTTTGGTCACTACCAAATTTGTCGTTGAAGATCAGGGAAATGCCTCGCCAAGACTCGTCAGGTCGACGATGTACACTGTCCCTACGACGGCCGATATTATTAAACAAGTGAATAGTCATTAAATTTTTTTTTGCAATTATAATATATGGCTCAACGTTAACGTAATTTTTAATTTTATTAGACGCAAATTCCATTTGCACTTATTCTCAGTCCGATGGCTCAGGTAGAGGAGGGTGAATACGAGCCACCAATTGTAGATATGGGAGAACTCGGGCCAGTACGGTGCAATCGTTGCAAAGCATACATGAGTCCCTTTATGCAATTCATCGATGCAGGTAGAAGATTTCAGTGCTTGTTTTGCAAAGCTACAACGGAAGGTAATACAAGGATTGAATTTATTTATAAATCAATTACCATGAGTTTTTTTTATCATCATTTTTATGCTAATTCAACAGTTCCAACAGCATACTTTCAACATTTGGATCACACTGGTCAGAGGATGGACCGCTACGAGCGTCCCGAATTGATATTAGGAACTTACGAATTTACAACGACGCAAGATTATTGTAAAGTCAGTCGATACAAATTTACAATAGTATAATAATAATAATAATTTTTTAATCCTAACAATACAACTTTTAGAACAACGTACTACCGAAACCGCCAGCAATTATTTTCATTATCGACGTCTCCTACAGCACGATAAAATCAGGCTTGGTAAAGCTACTCTGTGCCCAAATGAAAAAAATCATTCGTAATCTGCCAATTGATGCAGGCCAAACCAAGTCCAACATGAAAGTTGGATTCATCACGTACAGCAACACCGTGCAATTTTACAATATCAAATCCAGTCTTGCCCAGCCACAGATGATGATCGTTGGAGACGTGCACGATGTATTCATGCCCCTTCTCGATGGTTTTCTCTGCGATCCAGAGGAGAGCGAAGCCATGATCGATAGCCTGATGACCCAAATTCCAATAACGTTTGCGGAAACGCGAGAAACGGAAATTATCCTTGCACCAGCCATACAAGCAGGTTTGGAAGCCTTAAAAGTAAGTGTTAAAACGTCGAGCATAATTTTTCGGACGCAGAATTGATCAGTGACGTAATTGTTATCACCTTTTAGGCATGCGAGTGCACTGGCAAGTTGATGGTATTCCACTCGTCCTTGCCAATTGCCGATGCTCCGGGGAAACTTAAAAATCGAGATGACCGAAAACTTTTGGGAACGGACAAGGAAAAAACAGTCATTGGTAATTTGTTTCACGAGAGTTTTGTAGTTATGATGCAAATCGATGCTAATATCTTACATGTTTTTCAGTTCCACAGACCAATTTTTATAATAACCTTGGTCAAGATTGCGTCGAAGCTGGCTGCAGTGTTGATTTGTTTATCTTCAACAACTCGTTCGTTGACATTGCAACTATTGGTCAAGTCTGTAGGCTAACAGGTGGCGAGGTGTACAAATACACATATTTCCAGGTGCATACATAATTATATTTTTCAATTAATCAGAACTACAGAATTTTAATTCTTCTATTCATTGTTTATCGTATTTTTTCTCTTTTCTTCTTGTAGGCTGATTTTGATGAAGAGAGACTGATCATGGATATTATTAATAACATAAGTAGACCCATTGCATTTGATGCAGTAATGAGAGTTCGAACATCCACGGGTGTAAGACCAACCGATTTTTATGGACATTTTTATATGTCGAATACAACCGATCTAGAATTAGCTAGTTTAGATTGTGATAAGGTATATATCTTGTTTTATGAATCCTTATTCAATTCTTACTAATCCAAAATTTACCGATAAATTCACAACAGACCCTTGCCATTGAAATAAAACATGATGACAAATTGACGGAAGACGAAGGTGTGTATATTCAAGCTGCATTGCTGTATACTTCTTGCAGTGGAGTACGAAGATTACGGATCATCAACTTGAGTCTGAAGACTTCATCACAGATGGCCGAACTTTACAGATCGTGCGATTTAGATGCCATTATTAATTACCTTTCCAAACAAAGTCAGTACTATTATCTGTATAATCGTATGCTGTTTTTACAGTTTATAATACGATTTGTATTCTCACAGGTGTCTTCAAATTAGTCGATGCGACTCCGAAGCTAATCAAAGACAGTTTGATATCGAGATGCGCCACTATTCTTGCTTCTTATAGGAAACACTGTGCGACGCCGTCGAGTGCTGGACAGTTGATCCTTCCAGAGTGCATGAAACTATTGCCCCTCTATATAATCGCATTACTAAAGAGTGATGCTCTCACAGGAGGTGATAAATATAATAGTTATGTTTTATGGTTGCATACTAAATTTATTGAAAAATTTAATTTAATTTTAGGAAGCGGAATAACGATCGATCAAAAGGTCTACATTATGATGGCAATAGCCACGATGCCGATCAGCGAGTCCATCGTCCACGTCTATCCCCGCCTACTTCCTATACACGACGTCGATCCAACGGAAGGAGACCTGCCACTTATGCTGCGCTGTTCCGCTGACAAGCTCGCTGACGATGGAGCGTATCTGCTGGGTAAGAGAAAATTAAGACCGCAGACAGCCATTGCTCATGGGTCAGTTGAATTATTCGAAAATTGTTTCTGCAGAGAATGGGATTCACATGTTTTTGTGGCTCGGCCTAAACCTGTCCCCGCCATGGGTACAGGCAGTATTCGGGGTCCCGTCGGTTGTTCAGATTGATACAGACAAGAGTTTCATTCCTATGCTGGATAATCAATTGAACGAGCGAATCAGAGATATCATTAGCCACGTACAGAGCGAGAGACGTTATTGCATGCGGGTAAGTAAATCAAATCAAACAAATTTTTTTTTACTGTAGCAACGTAATTTGTAAACAATTCTTGTTTGAACAGCTGACAATGGTGAGACAGCGGGATAAGATGGAAGCGGTGATGCGTCAATTCTTGGTCGAGGATCGAGGTGTCGATGGTAACCCAGGATATGTGGACTTTTTGTGTCAAATGCACAGGGAAATCCGAACGCTTCTTAGCTAGTGTAAATTAAATTAAATTTTTAAAATTAAACGCTCCAAAGCAAATAAAAAAAAAACTAAGAAAGATAAATTTAATTCGAGTAGTGTGTATGTGTAATAAAGTTTATGTGTTGGTGTATAAGTGATTGATTGCTCGATACTGTCGAGAGAGCGACTATGATATAAAAGGGGGGGAGGGCGTAGGAGCACGTGTTTTGGTGTGATAAAAGGGTGAGAGATGGGTTATTTGTACAAGAGTATAATTTCACAGGATCACTGTTTTATTGTGCTGCATATTGTGTCAATAGCTTTGCTATCGTCTGTCATTAGTATGCTGATGAAACTAACTAATTGTTAATATGTAAGAAAAACAATTATAAATTTATATACCAAGCCAAACTGTTGATGGTAAATCGAAGTGCATTAATTGATATTATAATTTTAATTGTATATTTCTTAGAATTCAGTCTGCCCTGTATATTATTATTATTATTATTATTATTATTATTATTATTATTATTATAATTATTGAATTAAAGTTTTAAAAAAATCGACTTGTTCTTTCCAATTTTTTTTCAAGCATACCTGATCCGTCAAATTTTTCGTCATCTTAATATTGTTTCAACGATGAATTTAAAATTCGAGAAAAATATATTCCGAACCAAGGAGCTGCTGATATATCACACTTATCAGCGTGAAAATTCAATCTTGGAAATCGATGGAGCACAAAAATAGCGACTAGCTGTATGTTATAAACTATCAGTAACTAAAAAAAACCGACTCTGAAACTAAGTTTGTCTTTTTAGTATTCGCCGTATTCGGTCGGCTCTGCTTGTGATAAGGTGATTTTACCTCCAAGTATGATATTTTTCAACTTCAAACTTTGTGATTTTATTTAGATAAATAAGTACTCTTTTTTTTTGCTGCTGCACTACTTGTACTTTTTCATACAAATCAAATCACAAAGTTCGAAGTTGAAAAGTATTACACTTTGACGTTGCTTCGTTCATGTATTATATTATTATAGCTCATCACGAGTCACGAGATTGAAATGCTAATGCTCGGATCCTTGGATGGTTCTGCTTGTATCAAAGAGAATACTTATACATAAAATACGCATCGAAAGATTCGAAAGTGATTCATCGGCCAAGATAACTCATTATACATATTTCATTGCTTTATCTTCGAGATCACTTGGTAGTTCGATGATTTTAAAACGTAAACACTAGCTTGCTTTAAAGTGTTTTAAATGAATTTTTTAGAAGGAACTCTTTACTCTAATTAAAAATTGCCGCTAAAGTACCCCTTGTGATCGCGCGAGAGCGCCTCTATATATTATTGAAACTTATATATATATATATATATATAACATTTGTTTTTAAAACAAAAGACACTTCTCTAGCCTGTGATGTCTTCTCAAGCTGTCATTCTGATTTTTTGTGCGAAAAGTAATCACATCAAAAAATCATGGAGAAAAATGTGAAAAACATTGGTTCTACAGAATAAAGTTTTAGACAAAAGTTGTTTTTTTTCCTACGCAATTTTTTTAGGATGGTTTTTTTCGAAAAACTAATATTTTCCGAGAAAATCGGGAAAATTAATTCGCAAAGTTAAATTTTACCATCAGTTCTACGAATATTGATTTCATTTTTAAATTTAATAGGTAAGCATTGCAGATCTTTGGAACTTCTCTATTTGGTTAATTAAAAAAAACTCATTTTCCGGAAAATTTGCGAGAATCCCGGTAATTTGACCATCATGTCTGCCAGTATTTTTTTAATACATAAGATTATGTCATACAATATTGGATCAATTTCTTGAATTTATAAAAAATAAAAAATTATGATTTTAATCTGCAATTCTTACCTGTTAAATATAAAAATGAAATCGATATCCCTGGAACTGATGGTAAAATTTTACTTTTTGTATCTATTTTCCCGATTTTCTCAGAAAATATAGGTTTTTGAAAAAAAAACATCAAAAGAAAATTGTGTAGAAATAAAAGTACACAACTTTTTTCTGTAAAACCAATATTTTTCAAGTTACTTCGTAAAAAAACTTTTTTTTTAATTGTTCATAACAATGACAGCCTGAATAATTCGGCCTGGTATGAACCATCACAAATAGGATCCTCCATGCCATACTTAATAGATAAGTACCAGCATGGACATAAAAATGCACACACTTTGGTACCGGACTAAGTAAGCCAGTGAGATATCATGTGAGTGCTGGCAGCGTTTGCGGAACACAGCCTATATTATGTACTGTGATAAAAAAGAAAGTACGGAATAGGTATACGGTCCGTGCACGGGCAGGGTACGGTTGCCGTACATACGGACGACACCGTATATGACGCGTACACTCGCCTGAGCTTGTGCCGTGATTGGCCCGTGTAGGGTACGGTGCTGTAAGTATAAGTACTTATGGACTGTTTATGGTATCTCCGGTATAGTGTAAAATGTACATAAGTATGTACACTGTAGACTGTACACGGCCTGTACCAGCCCGTACAGTGTACGGCGTACAGTGAGTGTACCAGAGTGTACAGTGTACAGTGGACTCGGTTTAATTCGTTGAGCGGGAAATTCAAACATTTAATTCCTATTGGCCAGTTCTGATAACATCACCTGTCTCATTGGAGGATTCCATATTACCCACTCAACGAATTAAACCAAGTCCACTGTACACCCGCCGGAGATGAATTTCCGATTCGGGCTGCCTGGCCTGCCTGCATGGACGTCTTGCCATGAGTGCGAGAGAGAAGCAAGAAAAGTTCACTGCGACCTGCGCGACGTCCATGTATAGTATACATAAATTGTATAAGTACATACATACAGAAATTCTGTAACAGAATAGTATTATAGTAAGTACTGAATGACTGATTAGTGATTGCTGATTCAAGTTTGCAACTCTGCAGATTTCGGAGTTCGATACTTAAACATTGTGATGGTCAATGCATACACTGCAAACATATATACCTAAGCAGCAGCAACGGTGCCATGGTGTTCTCTGTTGATAATTGAAAAATGACAACGACGACGAAGCTACTGCTGCTGAATTTAGCGAGGATAATACACCTACCTTTGTAGATTATAATCATCAGACAGAGTGTGCAGATGAGTCATGAGTCTGCAGAGCCGGTCGGCCTAACTGAAGGCTCTGGTCAGCTGCTGCTGTTGGTTTTCATGGAGAATGCGAGCTCTTTACGACGGACCCACGGTTGAGGGCCTGCACGTGTGCAGCTGGCTGTCCCTGGAGTTGGTCGTCGTCGTATATTGCCATTGTGGTTAGTTCAGTGCTGTACTTACTTTGTTTATCAACATCGTGCTACGTTGTTATGCTTGTCATTAGGTTTATTTTTGCTATTAGGATTTTGAATCTGCTGTGTCAAAACTTGAGTTTTAGAGAGCCTGCAGGCCTGCAGGCTTGCTTGCAGAGAAGTCAATGACAGGTTTTTGAAAGTTTTTTTTCACAACAGTGGGCGTGCGGTGAATACGAAACATGTGGGAGGGTAATTCATAAGCACATAGAATGATGATAACGGGTGTCTTTTTAAATCGACTGTGTATGTATCCACTATACCGCATTTGATAATTCGACTAATGGTTGATGATAATAATAGCAACTGTTCATATGCTTATTATACCCCTGCATTTTACTTGTTAAAGCGATATCAATACTTAGTATTTTTCAAATACTTCTGCCGAAATAGCATATCTTTGTTTTTTACTAGCTGATACAAATTATAGCATACACTGTTAAAATTTTGTTTGTTAGAAAGTCTTAAGCTCGATGAAGTGTGAAAAATATTACATAAACTGACATTTTATTTCAACGAGCTTAGTATTAATTTAATTTATAGTGGATGCTAATGTGAAAAAAATATTTTGCATTTAGAAGTTGTGATTGTTGTCCAATTGCATAGAAAACGTAATTTGGTCACTAAATCCAAATATTTTTTTACAGTAGGAATATACATGAAAGGGGAAAAATGCTTCGTAGAGACATCATCCTATCCATTGCAGTCTTCTTGATTGCAGTGATTAATTATTTTACTACTGTGTTCTACATATTTCTTGGATTACTAATACTATGTGGAACAGCATTTGGACCTGGAGCTTTATATTACGCTTATGTAAAGTTATCCCCTACATACCCCAATGGCTGCAAATACGCTCTTCTCTGTGCTATACTCTTCCTTATCTCAGTATTATACTATTTTGATCTGCTAGTCTTCATATTGTATGGATTGCTGACAACATGTGGCTTGATACTTGGACCCTTCATTATTATGCAT
Organism: Copidosoma aretas; assembly: GCA_030522625.1. NCBI lineage: Eukaryota > Metazoa > Arthropoda > Insecta > Hymenoptera > Encyrtidae > Copidosoma > Copidosoma aretas. The sequence goes on from JAPYYV010004008.1 coordinate 12,618, forward strand.
TTGAATGACGATTTATCAGCCATAAAACCTATGGTTAAAAAGAAAACTGAAAAACCAGTTAATATGATGAACTCATTTCAAACGTTACTGTTGGTATGTATCTTTTTGTTAAATTTTGTTTTATTTTTTCACCTAAATAATCTTGCTAATTCTGCACAAGAATATAATTCTTTGAAAGAGCGCATGATCTGAACATAATTTGATACAAATGAGCTGCGAGTGATTGCAATAGAATACAAAAATAAAAACGTACGATAAATTCTTATTCCAGAGACAACCTTACTTCAACCACGAAGATAACATAGACCCAGGGCGGTATCCCCTTGTTTTTTCGCGACTCGTGGACGGAGCCCTGCTCAATCTTTTGGACCTGGTATTTCGAGACTTTGTCTACTCTTGGCTGAACGACTTGGCTGTTGGCTCGGATGAGCTGATTGGTATTGTCAAACAGGACTTGTGGGAGGCAATAAGTGAAATTTATAAGAAAGTCAAGCCGATCGATCACACGAACTTGGTAGCTTGCAGTATGGTCAACATCGTGACGGTTCACTTTGAAAGAATCAGAGTAGCGCAGGAAGAAGCGTGAGTTTTAACTTTCTTTCAATCATCTGTTTGTAAAATTTTCTGGCATATGTAGGTAAGATAATTTTTTGATCAACGTTAGGATTGACGGAGAGGAACCGAAATACTTGCTGTCACCACACTTGGCGTCCGAAAGCGAAGAGTTGGAGTACTTGAGAAAAGTCAGCGAAGTGATTATTATATTTTTTATGCCACGGGGCTATCAATTTTCCCCTACTAAGAATTTTCTAAGAGAAATTTTTACGTGTACAAGTAAGTCAGGGGAATCCTTGAATTTTAGGTTAATGCGAGGATACCTTAAATCATACTTAACGAAAATGTATTGTTGCAGTTCTAAAGCCTTTAGTCGACACGATAACAGATCCTGACTACATCAATCAAAAGATTCTATCTTACGTAGAGCAGCAGCAGTTAGTCGAAGCTCTGCACAAAAAAACTTGCGAATACGCGAACTCCTTTGAGGACTTTATATCCTTGATTAAGGATACTCACGATCTCGAGGTACTCAAGCGTATAAGGTACTACATAGTCTCGGAGATCATGCAAGCCACTACGGCCCAGAACATTCAACGAGCTCAAGGTCTAGATCCCGAGAATACAACTCTGGGCAAGTCGGATGCCTCGCAAGGGAAGAAGCTCAAGCGTTATATTAGTCAGATGACGTACGCAAAAAATACTTGCGAAGCTCACATGCAAGCTCTTGGCTGGGACGGTTATCCTATGGAAGACGATGATGTGATAGACGCCGTGACGGTTTCGGAAAGTAGAGTCATATCGTTACGCGTGATTTTAGATAGCGTTATAGGTATGAAACGCATAATTTTTTATTTACATTTTGAATAATATAAAGTGAAGTTTACATTTTATGCTTACTTCTAGGTAGGAAGTACTTAGCACAATTTCTTGAACAAGTATCTAGTCAAGGATTAGTCGGTTACTGGACAGCTGTCCAGGAACTTAGAGCAGCGGACAAATCCAATTGGCACCAGTTGGGAGCAGAAATTTATTATACGTACATAGCGATACCGACTGCTGAAATTAAAGTTGACAAGGATGTAAGAAAGAGGATGGAGAGTTTTTTATTGGGTGACAAAGGACCAGATGTATTTTACGAAGTTCAGGATATGGTGGTTCAGATCATGGAAGAAAAATACTACCCTTCTTTCATAGTTAGCGAACAATATAAAAATTTGCAAGAGTCTTTGACTGATGGAACATTAAATGGTTAGTGTGATGCACAAATTTGTTTACAGCTGAGACTGTTGAAAAATTTATAAAATTTATAAAATATCATAATTTCATTAATTTTGTGTGAAAAATATTTAAAAATCTATCCTCAAAAAAGACAATCAATTTCAGCCTCGATAAATGATGAAAGATCCCTTGATGGCATACTTTTGGACAGTAGTACCGCGTTAGTGGGCGAGCATTCAAATTATGCGAGGAATAAATTAGACCAGCTGCAGGAAAAATTGAGCAACAAAATACAAGCTTTGAAAGCTCTCCAATCTTCCTTGAAGCCAGAAAGTAAAGTTTTAGGTATATTGGCAAAAGAAGTCGACAGGCTTCAAGGAGAAAAAAGACAGTTGGAAGCGCATTTAAGTTACACCGAGACGTGGGCGGAACATTTAGGCCGCTGGAGAGCTGAAGTACAGAGTGCCGAAGTAAATATACAATCGATCAATCCTTGAAGTTATAATTTTGCATAAAAAAGTTTCTTTAATATAGCTTTATTTTATACTTCTAGACACCAGACAACGGCGAGCCACCACATTTTGTTTTAGTTGTTGACATGAGTGCAGATGAGGCCGATGGAAAGGGTATTTCTACAGGCTGGGTCGTTTTGCGAAAACTTCCTGAATTCCAGGAACTACATAGAAAACTGCGCCAATTATCACCGTGTGTAAAAAATTTAGAATTACCATCGCAGCCTCTTAAATTTTTTGGTAAAACCGACAGAAACGCAATGGAAAAGGCGAAATCGCAAATTCAAAAATATTTGAATGTAAGATGAGATTTTTGTTGAAACTGATACTTTGAAAACTTAATATTATTATCCAATTATTAACATAAAATAATTTTATTCTTTTGAAATTAGTTTGTCTTGGAAGATGATCGTTTAAATCAAAGTGAGGCACTGTATGTTTTTTTGAGTCCAAGTTCAGAACGATTAAAACTCAGTAACACCCCGTCACCGAAAAAATCACGTTTTTCTTTTACTACTTTTTTTAAATCGTAAGTTATAGACCGTAAAAAATCTGTGGATGAATAAGAGATGGATGATATTGATTGATTTACCTTAGAAGTTCAGGTAGTAGTGGAGATTCTCGAGAAAAAGACGAAGAAGATGATTCTTCATTGTTTTTTGATGACAACGAAGGTTCCAAGACAGTTACCGATACTTTCTTTGGGCCGGGAAAAGACTCCATTGCAGAGCCGTTGTATGCTTTGCTAGGAGAAATTTTTGATTTAAGGGGCGTCTTCCGCTGGCTCAGGCGATCTCTCATCACTTTTGTCCAGTTGACTTATGGACGAACCATTAATCGGTAAGGCATAATTGCTTTTTGAAATCGATAAAATAAATTATTGCGGAACATACTTTTTTATGATATAATAATTCAAAATTCAAAGCCAAGTGAGAGATACAGTTGCTTGGATGTTTTCTGAACCCATGCTTCATTATTACATTCAACTATTGACAAAGTCCTGGTGGCCAAATGGCCAGTTAGTTAAGGAGACGTCAGTTCGGACAGACGAGGATAAGCTTAAGACACGCTTGGAGGCTCGCCAGCAATTTTTGAACAATGTACCTGACTTTCTGACGAATCTAGTCGGAAACGAAAGCGCTCAAAGAGGGTCGGCAAAAATATTTGACGCCCTGCAAAACGTGACGTTGAACAAACTGTTGTTTTACGTGAGTTTTGGAAATTTTTTCCCCAATTTTTGGAGACAATTGTAATCAAGAAGTAACGTTTAACTTGAATTTTTTTCAGGATCTCTTTGAGGTTGTGATGTATGAGATGTTTCCAGAGTTAAAAAAAGAAAAATATTGAGTATTTTTGCATTGAACAAACAGATTGGACTCGACCCTTCATAAATTTCTAAATTGCATGGAATAGTGTATTCAACAGCTAACTGCCAAAGTGATGAGAGATAAGGTTTGTTTTAGATTTTTTTGTTTTTTTCCGAATGGATATAATGGTACTGTAAGGTGCTGCTGACGGTAGTTACTCAGTATTATTTTAACGCTGACACAATCAGCTACTAATTTACTTACGTGCTCAATTAAGATACTTACTGTTATAACATGAATCACAAAGGTATTCCAAAAACTTTTTAGTCATAAGTTATTGGTTCTTGAAAGATTATTCTATTTTTGATGACATGGTGCTATAGTTACCAAAGATTAGTGATGATTAATACGAATATTGACATTAATTTTATGAATATTATGTACAAAATTTTTACTAATCTTTGCACGTTCAATTTTAAAAAATACTAAATGAAATTAGTTATTTTTAGCCACAAGTATACTTTGTTTACAAAGAAATCTATACATTCTATATTTTGTTAGAGCTATTTATACAATTATACAATTTTTAATTTATTTACAAAAGACGTATATCTATGAAATGTTAAAATACTTTTCGTACACTTGAAAATGATTTGAATGCAAATCATGGAAATAAGTTCGTAACTCAATGTTCGAAAATGTATATTCTTACTGTATCAAAGACATATATTGTACCTAACTCTTTAATTAAAAAGTGTATAATTAATGCAAAGGAACAAAGAAATATTATTTTACTTATGCATACATAGCGTACGTGTATATACTTATGTATAGTATATGTGCATATATATACTTATATGTATAGTATAGGTTGGTTGGTTTTATTTAATGGCAGGGGGTACGCATGGACACCGCTACGCCACAATGCAGGCTTTAAGCATTTATTTTGACTGACCAAGTGTACATACCTCTTCGAGGTCAGTACACTATAATATAAAAAAAAAAAATTTATTTTGACTGTTGATGGTATATATGTGAACGTATAGACTTTTATCTGCTGATGTTATGAGCTTTGCTGATGCTGAGTCGGCTGCTGACATGCTAT
>JAPYYV010004009.1:0-17317 GCA_030522625.1 Copidosoma aretas
AAACTTGGAACTATGTTGCGTAGCTGAGCAGAATGCTTAGTTTCATTCAAAGGATTGCAACATCGATGGCGAGGCATTTTTTTGCACTAACTATCACAGATTCAAGTCTTTCAATAAACACCTATTTAATTTGGATCAAGAGAATAATTATTATAATAACTACAGATTTTTTAATTAATGCTCAAGCGGATGCTTATACCTGTTAGACATAACTGATTGTGTTTAAAAACTCAGGTAGAACGTATATTTTTCACATTGCTTTAGAAATACTGGTCAATTCACAATAGTTCAAAATCTCAGGTTGACATGACAACGTATTTACAAACCGTCACTACGATCCATTCCTAATATACTTGATTAAAGTGAGGTTAAGTGCATGTGAGGATTGTAAACATTACGATACCCACGCAGATTTAATTTTTTTTTAACTTTATTCCAATGCAGCCCACGGCTGTAATTGAATCAACCCATGAATAATTCATGAGACAATCATCTGCAAAACCTGACTGAAATTTTATTTAAAACATGATTAAGATATTTGGCTCACATTCATTTTTGATAATTGAAAAACTAAGAAGGAATCCGCGCACCGCTGGTGACCGGCACTCATCGTCCGGGCCGACGCATTTTTAATTTTATCATATCTGATAACTCAATAATCATTATCCCATACATCTAAAAGTCATTTTCGGTAGATTTTGACCTCATCTTTCGATTGGCGGTATTATTTTTCCAATAACAGTGGTCCATCATATAAAGAAATCTATTTGAATCTTAAAACGAAATTCTAACTTGAAAAATAACATTTTAAAATAAAACTTCAATCACCGTCAGAAAGAGGAGGAAAAAATCTATCGATTCCATGTTTAAGATTATTTTTTTACAATTATCTTCATTTTTTTTGAGCGAGTTGAAAATAAGGTGTTTCTACCGAAAAACGCCGCTCGCGCCCTCGCTGGTCGGGAATTTATGGACTTGCTCATATTATATGTAGGTCCAGATAAAGTTGCTTACACAACGAAATATTGGCCACTAGTAATCACTAAAATTAAAAACATTTATGCCCGTCACCGTCTACATTGTATTATTTTATTTATACTTATAATTAATTTTCTCTGTTCGTACATCGACGGTGTCCAATTTTCTACCAAACCTTCGCTGCCAGACTTCAAACAAATAATTAATACGTCGATTCCTATCACAACTTGTTTTTGGACACTGGTGTTCACTTTCTCAACGAAGGAATCCACATTTCATATCAATGACATTTTGCTGCAAAAACTTCGAAAACATCTTACCGGACAACCACCACTACCCGACACTAAACTCCTAATTTTTTATTACATTTCAATGAAAGGAAATGTCGGGCTATTTCATCGTTTTTTTCCAAGTCATCGGAAAAATTGGCGAGCAATTTTTGAAAACCTAATCCACGACTTACATAAAATAGAAAAATAAAAAAAAATTTACCACACACTTTAAAAGATATACTTCGCAATTGTTTTGCATTCTAACGCCGCTTTTTACAATTTTTTCGAAGTCAATTCATATGATCCGGTACGTAAGGCTAAATACCATAGCTATCGAAATAAAAGACGTTGGAGTATGTATTTACGTAAACAGTGACCCAATGCATACCTGGTTTTGTATGATCGTCAGTGTTCATGGCGAGTGCAGTCAGTTTCGTCCACACTTGTGGATCTGATCGGCTAGGAATACACCGATAGTATGTGAATTGATTTGCGACAATATTTTCAGTATCTGTATACTGTCCATGATAAATCTCCGTTGATTTTGATTATCTCTTGTTGTTATTACGTTCACGGAGCCAAGACTTTAGTTTATGACCGTTGTTCAAGGCACACCGATGTGTATGATCATCTGGTTTCAACACGTGATGCATGCAATAAACATCTGATGATAAATTATTAAAAGACGGACAATCCCCTTTGTATTATAAATTGATTACGTTACAAATCGTAATTTTGTGTTGATCACACCACTTTTAACAACCTCTGACATTAATCTTACGTGCGCTTCTTCCAATAGCTTGCAATATTTTATAAATCGATTTTAAAGGTACTTCACACTCAAAGTAGTCAAGTGTGTGATGACGCGTGGATGACTATGTGTCTTGTCGTTTCGCTTCCTCAGTCAACTTTTTTAAATTACACGGTTGTGTTACAACCCAATGCAAAGAAAAATAATTGTTTAAACACACAACAGCAACTTATTTTGGTACTGATACGTCTTTCTTCACTTTAAAATACTGAATGTCTACAACGAAATAAATGACGTTTGTTTGATGATACCACTAGCACGCAAACCCAGAGACTAGCTGGTGGAAGCTAAGGGTAACGTATAAAGTACGTGAAGCTGACAGCGACATCTAACCACTAATGTCAATGATGATCTGACGTGACGCATCAATTTCGAGAATGTTTTCGTACTTGGCATACACGATACAGTTTACGTTCGTGTTCAATGCTTCGGCGAACCAAACATCTAATTTTACGCTACCGTGTCTGATGAGGTTTCAATGGAAACATTCGTTGGCCGATAAATCCGGCGTTAAATCGAAAGCAAACAGACAATATCCATTTGGATAAGATTCGCTGTTCTCGATGCAGATTTTCTGCTCAAACTTGTTTCACCACCTTCAAACGTTTATTACCCCCTCTCTTTATCAAACTAATTATCATACGAGGACGCAAATCAAGCGTCAATCTCTGTTGCATCACCGTACCTTCAACACTGTAGAACGGAAAAATGGAGCCTCCGAAGAAGAGGACACCAGAGTCGGAAGCTACGAATATCCCGAGTGAGAAGCGGCAATCATTACCTCAGATATTTTGCAATCTTTATGGCCTGAGTAAATCCTTTGGAAAAAAAGCCACCATTCGACTGAAGTACGAGAAGTTGCTCGAAGATGATTGGGAGCCTATTGTTCGACTGTTGAGCCATGATTTTTAAGGTATTCCATTCAAAATTTCGACTGGAGCGAATTTAAAATGGTATTTGCTGACATCGAGAATTATTTCACCACGTACGAAAGTAACTTGCAGCATAATAATATTAATGGTTTTAATTGGTCCCTGAAGTTCACCGTAAGTTAGAAGGATAATTGAGATTGAAGAAGGCTTGAAGCAAAGTAAAAGTGGTAGTGCTGCGCAACAGTATCGCCGTAGTTAATTGCTTAAAAAAGTACCCTTTCATAATTTATACGCATTTATTGTTCTGTCCATCGATAATAATTTACGTGTATTGAGCGCTTTATCCGATGTTATGCCTGCAATTGTGCAGAACTGCGTTGAATAAATTATAGAAAAGATACCAATGCGCACAATGTGTTACTCAACTCTAATTCTTGTCAATGCAGTTATAACTTAAAAAATAAATGAATAAACGTACTTTATTTTGTAATTACTCACCTTTATCTTACTCCTTATCTTTATGAATCACATTATATGAAAAATCATTGATAAATCCATTGAAAAAGAAGAAGAATATCACTTCTGGGATCATCTTAATTTATCACTTTAGATAAAATTATTGAAGAATACCCTTTCAAGGATTCTTTAAAAGCGGGAGGATAAATAGTCCCCTCCAATAACTAAATTAAATAGCTACCCCTCCTACTCGTTTGAGATGGACGGAGAGAACGGTGCTTGGTGAGAGAAGGAAGTAAGGTGAAGTGGAAATGTAGCGTGACGTATCACTTTCTCCCCGCTCTGCACGCACATTCCCGACCGCTCTTTCGCCGCAGCAGGCGAAGGGATTTTTTTGTGACGGGCCAGAGTGCCGTAATAACTACTTGCATTATATTGCATGGTTGAAAAAGTTGTCTATGATAGCCTGATTCCAAGATGAGCTGCGATTTTAGGATCAAGCTAATCTTATGATGAGCTTGCACTCCCGCAGTAGCAGATGTGAGTGGACGGGAAAACTGAGTCACTGTACCAGGAACAAAATAACGTCGCGGTTTTGGTGCATGTAATTTTTCAGGTAACAAAAAAAACTGTGATTCTTTTACGAATTTATCTTCTTGATAGGCCTCTGTTGTTGTCTTATTTGTTTTTTTAGTTGTCTTGACTGGTTGCACTGAGAACGTCTTCATCTTTTTCCTTTTACATTTCTTCTGGCGTTAAAATTTAGGCGATGTGTGAAAAAATAAAATAAAACAGCCACTCGATTTAAAAGTTGGCTTTATTTTTCTTAAAAAATTAAACAGTCTGAGAAACACGTCTGGTTGGAAAGATTGTCTCGAGAAGATTGGAATTTTTTGCGTCTCATTTTTTCTATCAATCATTGGAGCTTTGACAAGCGTCTTCTCTTCTTTTTTTTTTTTACATATAGTCACAAGCACCTTGACAGTAAACCGTCTGCGAGATTAGCGCGTGCTTTTCTCTAGCTCTGTAACTTATTTGTTTGATACATAGCATACAATCCTGGTCAATACCACCCTCTTTTATTTGCCACGCTTATGTACTTACGCAGTGATAACATTATATTTACTGCACCAAAATGCTAAATTGTTGTATACCTCTCTTCATTGATTATTCTCTTAATACTTTTGAACATGGTTTAAATGGATTAAAAAAGACGATTAAAGAACACAAACAAATAAAACTTAATGATGAATCTAGTTCGGGAACATTGACTGTACATCAATACTACGGCATGGACTTCGTTTCTAGAACAGTGCAGTGACGTGGTATTTGCAACTTTGGAACGTTGCTTAAAAGTTTGCAGTTGTTTTAGGAACGTTGTCCAAAGACCGCTTTTCGTGACAATATAAACGGTTCGTCAACGTTCTGGAAACGTACAAAAGCAACTCAAACTGAAAGCAGATACTTTGTCATGTGGAAAAACGTTTCTAAAACGTAATAGAAAATCTTTCATTCATTGGAGAGTTGATTTCAATCGACGCAGCAACGTTATAAAAATGTACGAAAGCTACTTCAATTGGCAAAATTTTTCCATAACACTGATTTTTTAAAATTTTTTCTAATATTACCGCAATTTCGACATTTTATTATCATAATAATCAGAATTGCAGTAAACTTTAAGCAATCGATTGCAGGTTTGACATTTTTCTATTTTAGCAAAATCGTTTTTGTTGTAGTACAAGCATAATCAGCATGATACAAAAGATTGTTTTTTCAATCTTAAGAGTAAGACACGAGACATAAGAGGCTCTTGCCTAGTGGTTAAGGGGTGCAGTCTTAAGAAGTATAGGTATGAGATTTCTGGAACAGTTTTCCGGCAGCCTTACTTGTGCCGGATTTTCCATACCCGGCTACCAGGCTTCTTTGCACAAAGTCAGGTGCCCCGGACGCCAGGCTTCCTTATACGAGCTCAGGTTTCCTCTACTAGTGCCAGATTCGCTTGCCTGGGTTATGGAGGTAGCTAAATAATCTACTGCAAATACCTAGCGACAACACCGGGTAAATTAGCACCCATAGTCCCGGCACGGAGGAAAGAGCGCATGAAAATCTGACGTTAGGGAAAGGGGGGGCTGGCAACGAGGAGCTGCAGGAAGAGTGGTGGGGTCCGGGAAATTCGGACGGCCAATAACCCTGTAACACAGGCGTTATCGATCATGCTTATTCTGGGACACAGTAATGGAGAATTCGCGCTTACGTTGCTGCAGCTATGCTAACCGAGAAAAAAATTAAACGCGTTATAAAAAACCGTAGGAGAAGAGAAAATGAAGGAAACCGATAACTATGCTCCCACCGCTGCGCGCTGACTTAATCTCTCTAGCTGCTTTCATAGCAACGCGTTTTCCCGGATTCCGTGATCGAAAATTTTCAAGGATGCTTTCGTACGCTTTAACTTCTGGCGATGCTCGCGGATAACCTAATGCAGACAAAGATTCGTGTGTCAAGCCAGCACGATCGCGAATAATCTGACATATACATACATCACTGCATCGTGATACTTCTTTTGTGCCGTCTCTTGGGCAAGGAGCACAATAAGAGACCGTTTTATGCACTACGTAAAGATTTCATTGACACCCACAATCGCCCTAGAGCTCAGATTCTGTTGAGCTTGAAACTCGCTCTTTATGTGATGCATGCCCACGCTCTTGACGTAATTTACGAATCTGAAAATTTAAGAATGACGCTTGTCGTGAAGTACATATTATACTCAGTGCACAATGCGAGGATTTTTGGAAGGTCTATAGCAAAACACTTGGGCACGTACGCTGCATGTATATTTTAAGCGATGCGTAGTGCCAGGACTAATGATGAGGAAAAATCGACAATACGATGATAAGTGCAATCAGATAAGAATAATGCCACTACAGCGCCTTGCTTGGAACGGCTCTTTCCAAGTTCTGGCGCTGCCATTTTTATTGTGACCTTTTTTCAAGCCTGTCAGCATCGATGCATCGCGTTGCGCGGCTTGGGTGTAATTATCATCATCGTCGCTGTCATGGTTTTGCGAAGCGAGACGATTACGTCCTTAAAGTTACCTCCAAAACTTTTTAAGGACGGTCGGATTGCGTAACAACTCCCGTCTTCGGGAGTCCCGTCTTACTAGCGCTGTATTTAACGTGCGGTATAATATCCAGCGGATCCACGAGCACACTTTATGGTCTCATAGTATTATTCGATATACCATGATACTGATCGATACATATGATATAGTGAGGTATCGAACACCTCGTTCGGCAACTCTCAAGACCTCGGCGTCTTTCGCGCAGTCGAGTATCTCCTGATCATCATCTCGCGAGTCTCGCGACAGTCGTGACTGCTCGTATGTGAGCTTGCACCCGCGTAGCATTCCTTGGATCCTCGCGGCTCCCTCAGTTTCTTGTAGACGCCAGGGGCGCGGGCTCTCGCGCTCGCCAATACTGTTGCAGGTCTTGCTGGTACATTACTTCGAGCTCCACGCTTACACGCACCAGTAAATTTTTGACGCTTTGCGAAGCCTCGAGGTCCCTGGCAGCCTACTCCACCCTGGGGAAGAAAAGTCCAGCGGTCTCGTACGTCTATTTATTTCTGTGATATTTCGCTGTTGACTAGGTATTCCTCAGACGCTTGTCAATTCCAAGGCACACCATTTTTACGCACGATTGTATTCGCGTGCGCTAAATAGAGGATATCTCCAAATCAAGAAGGTTGTCGTGGGAAGAAAAGCTTATCTCTCAAATTCAAATGAGGCCTTCTTTGTGGCAGTAAAATCACAGGAATCACAAAATTTACAATGTTTTTCACGGATATTGGCTGAGATGGCTATTAACATCGGCAAAGCCAGCAAGTACAATTACAGTATATGTATACATACCCGATCAAGATTACGCGAAACGATATACGCGTCGCGTTTTTTCCATGTATGCGTTTGGCAACCGTTAAACTTGTAATGAACAGGCTGGGTTTCTCTTTTCAGCGCTAACAAGCGAAGCATGCGGCTATATAACTTTAAGGCGGAAGGTTTTTAGTGTAGTAAATTTATTTTGTGTACGCTGCATCTGGTGGATACAATGTTTCGTAAATTTAATAACCGTTGATTGACGTATTGTTCACCGTATGGAAGCTCACACGCTCTAATATCTACTTTATATACAAATTTTTATTTCATTAAGTTTCATTTTTATTTTGTACCCTCTCCTAACAGAAAATCCTTGCCGCAACAAGTAGAAGTTGCTACGCATGCAATTCGCCCGAGAATCGCAGGCGCATCCGACTCTGACATCGTTTGCTGCTGCTACTAGCGCACGTATATCTTCGTGGATTTTTTTCTCTTCCATGGAGCTTGTCAGAGACAATGTGCATCCAGCATCGTCGCTTGACCATACGAGAATGAAAGATTTAATTATGCCACTGCACTGAGAAAAAAACAACGTTAAGTTTACACGATAAGCACGGTAGATTCTACTTTTTTACAAAGCAACTAGTGGCGCCGTAGCTGTGACTGAACGACGCAGTTTTTCTGACCGAACCTATTTAGTTGAAAATACTGCATTGACTGCATCGTATATGCAAACATACATTTTATACCGAAGTACCAAAGTAGAAACTACCGGGGTCCATAAGTAACAGCAATGGCACCACCAGTTACTCTGGGACAAAGTATAATCTACCGTGTTCCTCGCGTAAAGTAAACGTTGTTTTTTTCTAAGTGTGGGCGTCAATTATACAATGCCAGTGTATCTGGGAAATTGTGTGATAGCCGAGGGATTGTGATACATACGAATGCAGTTGCTACTCCAAATTATGTAAATCCAGCACCCAGCGAACCTCGGCGAAACCTTCCAAAAGGTATAATAGATAACAAGGACATTAATTTTTTTCCATTTTACTTCCGTACACGAAGATTGTACAAGGCGAGCAGATAGTTTAGATGCGTAAAGCTATGCTCCAGTTGGTGAAATCCTTTGCTTTCCGTGGCAACAAAACAGCAGCTACACGTGATTACGGAGACAGTGACGGTCAGTCCAACTCATTTGAAATTTTCAGACCATTTGTTTCGAATATTTTATTTACAAATATTTTTCAGATTGCCAGGCAGTTTATCGGCAACAGGTACAACCATGCCAAGCACCAAAGGCTGTAAAAATCGAGACTTTCCATGGCTACAGCACTGTTAAGATGGAACCCGTTGGTCACGGCCATTGTTCCGCTCATCGTTGCTGCGAACATGTATCCAGTACATCTCAATTTGCTCCCCCGGCTCACTGCGAATGCACTTGCTCAGGTAAGACAGGAATCCTCGTCTCATCTATTGCAATAATAAAACGATTTTTTTATTCAACGCTTACATAGGTTGCACGTCACGAATGAATTTTAGGCCAATGAAGAGGGAAGACGTTGTGGATGACGAGTCTCTTGTCAAGAAAATGAAGATTCCGGTGAGCAAGGATAGAAATAGTCATGATTGCAAGAAACAAATCCCATCGCAGAAAAACTCTATGAAAGATGACGTTGAGATTATTGACCTAGAAGATGAGGACGACAGCCCTCCGGCATCAAAGAACTTAAAGAAGGATTAGTGTACAACTTACTTCATTTTCATTGACCACGTACTTAGTTTTTTTTTTATATTTTATCAACCCAAGCGGCAATTATTATAATAAATAAGTAATAGTTACTGATAATAACAATTTATAAAGTCCAAATTCGAGACCAAGAATAAAACTAAATCACTTTCATTATAGGTTATTATCAGTTATAAATTGTTTTGATTTTTTTATAAAATTACATCTTAGAAATCATGAAAAAAAATCATAACTGATAGTAACATTCATAAATAGTTGGCAATTTTTACTGTTTGTTTAATAATAAGTATTCGATTCCAGAAGAATCCTCTTCCAAACTCCATACTCACTCCGAGGTGAAAATTCTCAATAAAGAAAGGCAATTTTTGAAGTGCAATATCTTTTTTTTTAATGTATACCTAAAACACTCTAGAGAGAAGAATACAGGACTTTTTTATTTACATATCTATGGTCTATTCACTATTTGTCTATTCACTGTTTGTATTTATTAGACAAATAGAGAATAGACCAAAAATATGTAAATAAAAAAGTCCTGTATTCTTCTCTGTAGAGTGTTTGAGGCACTCACTATGTCCGGGTAATGCGGACCTGAAGAGGCTGTTTTTAGCAGCGATATATTGTCCGTATATATTTTAATAAAAGCGATTGCACTCCAAAAATTGTCGTTCTTTATTGAGAATAATTAATATTACTATAAAATCTTTTAAGTTACTGATAATAATTCGTATAAATTATGACTTATTCTGCATGAAAATTATTTTTTTCATAAATAAATTAATCTTTATTTTTTAACTCAGATTTTACCAAAAAAAAAAAAATTATATCTGATAATAACTGTTACAATGAATTACTAGTAGCATACATCAGATCAACGATACATATTATTATTGTCTCAAACCTGGACTTTATTAACTGTTATTATAATTTATATTAGTTACCTTTTTTTTAAATGATCATGTAAACGATATTTCTGCTTGGGAATCAAAGGTATTGTTAAACTTCGTTGTTTTCTCAAATTAAAGTTTTATAACTATTCTTTTATAAGTAGCTCTATTAGTGCTACCACAATTTTTAAGTTTTCATGCGAGATCATAAGTTAAGATCATTATTATATTAAGGTTTAAATAAAGTCTGTGATCAAAAGATGTAGTTGAATGTTTAACACTTAGTACGTCTGTTCGCGTCAAAACAATCAGTTAAATATTGGTTTGACAGGCTATTTACATCTTCGCGACCATGTGTAGGCACTGTGTATGATTTAATGTCTCATTACTATCTACCATTTCACTTTTAAATTATAAATTATTATTCGTTGCAATTTCGTTGATCAAAAAACTCTGAAAATAGTAACGCAGCTTGAGCTTGCTTCTAAATTGGTTGTACAAACACTGTTTTATAAAAATTGTTTCCTTGAACGATAAATGTAAATTTTCTACATTTACCAATCATTAATATTAAATGACTAACAAAATCTTTTTTATTTCTGTTACTATTTCAGCCTGATTCATTGCTTTTATGATTGCATACCTCTGTCTCTGTGGCTAAATACAAAACCATTCATGACATAATATTTATTTATTTTCCCTTTGTAAGCAATACAGTAAACACATCGTACAATCAATGTACTTTATTTAAATCGCATCAAAATTGAGAATTTCTATCTGCTAGCCTGTTGGCAGCGCTTGAGAATAACCTCGTCAATATTAAGATTTACAATGGAACCATTCTGGGCGTCGCTAACCTCCACGCTGTGTACTGGAATAGTGTTCGTCTCGGATAGTCGTAAGTAAATCCTACGTTTCCCTGAAACAGCTTGTACTGGTTCAACAGCCAATAAAACAACTCTAATTTGGCTGTTCAGTGGTCTCGACTGCTGCCAAAAACCGTCAGATTACCATCACCAAAAATTTCAGGCACGATAACCTGACGGTTTTTCTAATGCAGTAGATGGCACTGATATACAGAGTCATGGCAGGGAGACAAACTAGTTTTGATGCAAAACATTTGATGACACTTACATAAATGCATACAATGCAACAATTCAACTGTTTTAGACCGAGAACCGACCGCAAATTTTCTGAGTTATAACCGAACCGCACTATAATTTAGGCATAAATAGGTTACATACCCGAGATTGAGACGGTCCATGCTTACCTTGACCGAGTCATTCCGAAGGAACAGGAAAAATTTCGCAAGTACCGAGAAACGAGTCACTTTTCCGGTTTTGGACGAACCGTATAAAAGTATGGGCGTTAAAAAGGATTTTATCTCAAATTTTACGTTTACTTCACGTGACAAGTCAAAAATGTTCCGAAATAAAACTTGCCTCGTTTAAAAAGTCGAAAAATGTTATTGTTGAGATAATACGATGGATAAATTATATGTACTATTGAGTAATTGATCTACTTCAACATTTTCCGTTTCTTTTAAAACATGTCATCGTACATCGATTTTCCCTAACTTGACATTTCCGATCCTTAAATATAATAATAGGGACTATTCCATCTTTTTTTTTTACTCGTACAATATAATAACTTACAGAAAAATGTCAAAACAGCTTGAGAAACTCAGTTCTGACAGCGAGAAACTGAGTTATCGCGAGCAAAATCTTGTACTTATGTTTGTATTGTACAAACTTAATAAAAATGTTGAAACTGCTCAGGAAACACTGTTCCGAAAGCAACAAAATAGAGTTTTTATTCTTTTAGTCTTTTGACGGTCCCGTTGCTGGATGTATCTGATAGTTTCAGCTTCAATACAATTTATAACCTTAGTGTAACATTTTATTATTTTTTTTGTTAACATTTTAGTTCATCCGAAAAAGCTAATTGTTATCTTCAAGAATCGCCAAAGATGGCTGTGTTAAGAAGTTCTTCTGAAATTGCCGAGATTTCGATCTAATATGCCCATACTAAGGGCTCAGTCCCATGGATGCGCAATAGAGATTACAGGTTAGGATTTTTCCCATAAGCTACTGTGTTAAGTCTATTGCGCAGCAGGATAGACCTATTGCGCGGCGCAATAGACTTAACACGGTGGTTTGTGGAGATAATCGTATTCTGCTCGCTCTATTTCGCTCCATGGGCCTGAGGCCTTACAAGGCATCGTGAAACTCGCCACCAATCAAGCGGCGCGACGGATTCAACGCTTCGTATCATGTCAGAAATTTTCTGCTCATCAGAGTAATCTTTCTGTGTGAACAGCAGTATAGCGTCTATCCTGTACAATACTCTTTTCCGTGGCAGCTATCGTATATTGAGAAATAATGGACGAAATCCAAGATATTACAACACAGCTGATAATTGCAATAAGAGATTGTGATATACTATGGAATAAGAAAAATCCTAACCACAGCAATGTTCTGATGATGGATATTTGTTGGGACCATATATAATGTGATTTTCTTTTATTATTAACGTCAAGGGTTCAGGATAAATAAACAAACATCGTTTCTCTGCAAAAACAAAGTTAGAGGTTCATTTACATTTTATAATGTTTAAACTATCCAACATAGCATCGTACGTTTCTGAAAAGTTTCAGAAACGTCAATTCTGAAATAATAAAACATTTCCTTAAAAGAGCTAGTAATGGTTCTGACATGTTTCTGAACCTTTCTTTTGTCCTCCTTGGTTAGTAATAGGGAGGTATCTGAAACGTTTCTAAAACGGTTTCGGAACATATTTTATTATAAATTGATTTATATAAAAAAAAAATTATTTCAAATTGTTTTAAATATGTTAGAACTCGTACCAGATCATAAAAAAGTATGAACAATTATAGTATTATAAAAATGAATAAAAAAGTGCCGGGAGTGGGATTTGATCTTGCGCCGCAGAGTTGCAAGGCAAGCATCTTATCCACTTGGCCAGAGTAGATGAGATACAGCAGTAGTTATTTCGGTCCATACACGGTACACTATCACCTCGTTTTTGTTTTCTAGTCTTTGAAAGTGAATAGATAATTAGCCAAATTTTATTCTTATAAATCAAAATTATTTGTAAAATCAGAAATAACAGTAAAGTTTTTAGTCGAAGGGACCCTAGTACCTATGAATGTATTTTGGATACTTTGTCCTAGAAAATTCATGGCCTCTCAGGAATTAAGTGCAGTGTCCAGGTGTAACTGCCCTCTGAGGACGGTGTCTAGGTGAAGTGCTGCAGGAAGCGAGTCTTTTTTAACCTTCCGGATATGCGACTGTCCAAAATGTTGTCTTGGAAAAAACCCCAAGAAATCCAATTTTCTGATGCGCATCACCTGGACATTATCTTCGGCATGCATTCATACCTGAACATCGGACATGATATCCGGAAGGTCAAAAAAGTCAAGCTTCCTGCAGCACTTCACCTCGATATCGTCTTCAGAGTGCACTTACACCTGGACATCGCACTTGATTGCTAAGAGACCATGAATTTTCTAGGACAAAGTATACATAAACCTCGATCTTTAGGGGTTCCCATAATAAAACTTTCAAGGGTAATTATAAGTACTTTCATAGGTACGGGGTCCCTTTTACTGAAATCTTATACTGTTATTTCTCATTTAACAAATAATTTTGATTTATAAGAATAAAATTTGGCTCATTATCTATTTACTTTCAAAAACTAGAAAAACAAAAATGAAGTGATATTGTACCGTATATGGACCAAAATAACTACTGCTGTATCTCATCTACTCTGACCAAGTGGATAAGATGCTTGTCTTGCAGCTCTGCGGCGCAAGGTCGAATCCCACTCCCGGCACTCTTTTTTTTTTCATTTTTATATTACTATTATTGTTGATACTTTTTTAATTATCTAGTACGAGTTCTCACACATTTAAAACAATTAAAAAAAATTTTTTTTATATCAATAAATTTATAATAAAATATGTTCTAAAACCGTTTTCGAAACGTTTCAGATTACTTCCTATTACTAACCGAGGCAAACAAAAAAAGGGTTCAAAAACGTTTTAGAAACGTTTCTAGCTCTTTTAAGGAAACGTTTCAATATTTCAGAAACGTACGATGCTATATGGGGTATACAATTATGTACAAACCTGCAATAACAAAGAAACTACATTTAAAGTTTTTTTTTTACCGTATTTGTTTAACTGTTTTATACAAGAATTTATGTTTATCATATCACAATTTTATGTTTCTCGAACTCACAACGACTTGGCAATTTTTTATTTCTTTCTTCTTTCTCTCTGCTTCGCATAACTCGATTACTATTATATCGACTTGGGTAAAGGCGCATGAAAATTTAAACTAAGAATAAGGAAATAAATTTCCTTACATCCCCTCTCCTTGGAAAAATGATTTATTTCAGCCATCATCAATATTTCCACTTCAGTAGTCTAATTTCAGTATTAGCTTTGTGTTAGATATCAAGTGGACTGTATGATGAGAGAAAAGGAGAGCGGCGCCGGATGAGCACAAAGCTCGGGGTAATTCCCGCTTGGGATAAGATCCTTAGATCCCGAAGGAAATAATGAACGTACCAAAGAAAAGACTCTAACATTGACTTGACTAAAACTTTATTGACAGAAATAGAGCGGTTGCGAGAGAGCGACTATCTCTCTCGGCTGCGTGAGTCTGCTGGTGAGCGTCGACGTGTGGCTTGAGAGCATGCAGTAGCTAGACCGACTTTATGTACGGTCTACCTTGCAGGGTAGCAACAAATTGAGGAATATGTAATGATATGTCTGTGTTTATAAGTTTTTACGTTAGAAGTCAAATAGAAAGCGGAAATAAAATTATGCTATGCACAGCAAGGTATTATTCGAGAATATTCGAGAAGCTATAAGAGTCTTTCTCGCTCGGCAAGTCTTTGGCTTTGAAGGCATCATAATAATAACACTAACACTTTGAGCACTGAATTCTTAGAATTTAAGTTAAGGAAGTAAATGTACAAGCAATAAGACTAAAATTAGAATTACATAAAAATATGTACATTAAAGCTAGTTCAATCCTGAACACTTTGAGACATGAAATAAATTAGATTCCTTTTTTTTATAACTTGTGATAATCTTATAAATTTAATTTGATGTTTTTATTTTAATAGTATAGACTTATTTTTAATTCATCCAATTTTTATCTGTTCAAGCGATTTCCGTTTTCAACGTACACTAGGTCACTTTTTTTTGAATTATAATTCCAGCGATTTTTATCAAATAGTCTCTTATTGTAATTATGATGATTGATACTGTTTTCCAGAGCTGTTTTTCTATTCTCTTTTATGTTATTGTGTGTCGATTCTAATTTCAGTTCTACAGGTACTACTGAATTGTCTATTCCTTTTAATGAGTATTCTGGACTCAATTTGGTAGCTGTGTGTTTTGTTTTATCATACTCTTCTACACATTTATTAGCGATCGTGGTCCATGCAATTTTGTTTTCTTGTTCATTTAGTTTGCATCTGACTTTGTTGGTCAATGTTTGATTTAAGCTTTCATTTAAACTATTTAAGAAAGGAGCACTGACAGCAGTAAATATAAAGAATTTTTTTTTCATTAAGATATGTCTTATAATCTTTAAAATTTATACTAGGATACTAATCCGTTAAAACTTTTCCTATTCAGCCTTGATCTAGTAACTTATTTGTTATTTTTATGAAGTCGGTGCTGGTTTGTGTTTTTGATGTCAATATAATCGCGTATCTCGAGAAATGATCCACCAGTAAATATAAATATTTCTCGTTGACCTTGTTCCACCAAATCTTCCTGTTGTATCAATTGATACTATTTCAAATGGCTTTCTTGCTGGACCTAATTGCGATAGTTGACCGTAATTGTTTTTAATTCTTGTTTTATTTTAGATGCATGTTTCACAATGTTAACGTATATTTTTAATATTATTCGACAGATTTTTAGCCGTGTAGTATGGTGATATCAACAACATCATTTGATTTATACTAATGTGATCGAAATTTATGTGTATATTGTTTCTTAAAGTTTTACTAAAATTTTCTGTTAAAACTATTTTCTCTTTTTTTTTACTTTTTTGAAGAAACCTTCTTTTTTTTTATTAAATTTTTAGTTTCACTGTGTATATTATCAAGTTTTTTTTATCTGTGATACTTTTTTGAAGACTTATACAACTAACTATTCTTAATAAGTCCTCTTCATTATTTTCGGGTACTAGTAGCGCATTCCTACTAAGACAATCTGCTTCTAGAATAAATCGTCCTGGATTGTATTTTATTTCCATATCAGAATGTGATAGATAAAAAACTAGATCACCAAATTCCTCATCTGGCCTTGACTTTATTTTTAGATTTCCTAGTGGTTTATGATGTATCAATACTTTTAATGATCTTCCCATTAGCAAGTGCTGCCAATAAAGAGCTGCTTCTTTGATTGCCAAAATTTCCAGGCAGATAGCTTTTTTTTTCTGTTGTGACTCAGTCAATTTTTTAGAAAAATAGGAAACTGGTTCTTCTTTACCATTCTCCTGCCGTTGTGGTTGTTTAAGTACAGCACCCAACCCTAGTAAACTTCCATTAGTATATATATATCGTGCATTCTATGTCAAGCGGGCCACCTGAATATCTCAAAAACAGACATTTTTATTTCAACCAAATTTGGCACAAAATTGCTTTGGGATATGTACTTGATGTATATAAATTTAAGTACTAAGCTTCCTTACAATTTCAAAATGGCGGACGAAATAGTCTAAAATATCGGATATTCCAAATTTTTAGTGCACGTTCTCACTCATTTCTTGTTGATAAATCAATTACATACTTACTATGAAAACAAAAATTGTTGTTCTTGAAAAGGCTTAACATAAATACAACATAAAAATAACAAATCCAATATGGGGACCATAAAATGACGAATTGAAGTGCTGAATGCAAAGGATTCTTCACGCTAAGATTCTTTAATAACAAGGTATTGATTTCTTAATTTTTAAGGATACTGCTCATAATATTCACTGACTTGAAGATTTAAAAGTAATAAATACAAAATGACGACATCAAAATAGCGACTTGAAGTGCTAAATGCAAAGGATTCTGCACGCTAAGATTGTTTAATAACTTGCTATTGATTTTTTAATCTTTTTAGGATACTGCTTCTGTTATCCACTAACTTGTAGAGTATTAGGAAATTCACCTCCCCCCTTCTTCTACGAAGCACCCGTCTAAGGCCTAGTAATGTTATTATTTCTTATATTTATTACATGCCATTTGTTGGGGTATAATAAACTAAAACACGATTAAACATATAGTTGCGAAGGTTATAATATACGGGAATATAACGAACCCTTCTGCCTATGTCACTTAACCTAAAAACATTATTGATTATTTCAAACAGTAAAGCTTTTTAGTTGAC
>JAPYYV010004010.1:0-17317 GCA_030522625.1 Copidosoma aretas
ACTGTTAATATAAAGGATTATATTAAATCAACTACGTGCGTAGCTGTTCATTTCTGCGAGTGCCTCCAGTCGTCCCTCCTTCCTGGCTACTCTGACAGGAACAGACGAAGCGCTTAGTAAAATCGTCAACGAATGAGTTGGTATGTCTCTGGATGATTTTAACGTAAATATTCAAGTTATGCTTACATATAATGCCTCAAACATGGTAAAGATGGGAAGGCGAGTTAATTTGTGGCATTTAACTTGTAACAGTCACTCAGGAAGCTTGCTTTTCAAATCATTAACTGATGATGACTTTGATAGAAAAATTGGTATTATAGTTGAAGATTTTATTACCGAAAACTTGGAGGCTCAATTAAAAAATCTAGGTAGTTCAAAAATGATACTCCGTGGAGCGACGCGTTGGTGTAGTAAAAGAGACTCGTATCGAAGATGTCTCCAAAATGTTGATGCTCTACGTGAGATAATTATATTAAACCAATTAAAAGAGCCTGTGGATCAATTTATTTTCAGAGAATACGTAATCGAGACAATCTTAGATGAGCAGTTTGAAATGCTGTTAACAGCAGCACTATTAAACTTTGATCCAGTATGCCAATTAGTTGATTCATGTCAAAAGAGTAACTGTAACATTGCCTATGCCACTGAAAAATGGCTAAATCTTGAATTACCAAACATGGATGATAATTAATATGACAGAATTTTACGTGATCGGTTAAAAAAAGTCATTAAGAAATACGGACTTGCAGCAAATTTCTTGAACCCTCAGTTAAAAGGACGCAGATTTGCAAACAAAGTCGATTACACAGAAATGTGCCGGCAATTTTTTGATGAAAATTTTAAGTCAAGAAAGCAAAGCACAGCTGCAAAAATACACTGACCAAACAGGTACTTTCCAAATATTGTTTCAACGACACTTTTAGTCATGGCAGGTTTTTTGGAATGCTGCTCGGCCTTTTTATACGGACTTATCAAACTTAGCAGAAACACTGCCCAGTATTCCAGCATAAGCAGGAGATTTAGAAAGATTGTTTAGTGAGTGGATATTTGTCTATAGTAAAATTAGAAACCGACTGAAAGAAAAAAGATCAATTGAATCAATTGCCCTCTACTACAAATTCAGACTTAAATTTGCAAACTTACTAAAAAATGAAAATGATGATTTAGATGCTGTTAATGAAAGTGATGATAAAGATGAAAAAACTTAGGTTTATTTGACATACTCCAATGTTTGAATCTATTAAAATTTTAATTAAAAAGAATTATTGTATTCATTTTTGTGAAAAAATTTCATTTTTATTTTGAGCGGTGCATCTCACATAAAGCCTGCATTAAAAAAATTATAATTTTTTCACGTTTATCTTCTTTACTTTCAAAATATAACTGCTCTAATAAACAGAATTTTAAGTAAAAAATAATCATCAACTGTTGTTGAATATTTTTTCATACTTGAGTTTGAAAATTAAAAAAAAAATGTTTTGTAAAAAAGAAACTTCTTTAAGTCTGCTCTTATGCATTTCAATATTTTCAAGAAAATTTCCTCAGATAGGTAAGAATAGTTAAAAATGTATGGGTAACGCAGGGTTAAATGATAAAAACAACACCATAGCAGGATTAATAATGGTTAAATTTTTAATCTATTATTCTTCTTCAATAAAAATACAAATATTCTTACATTGTACTTCTATTTTGTTTAATCATTAGATTTTATAAGTCTTCTTGACAATTAAAATCACAGTTGAAATTAAAAATAATAATGTGGGTACAAGTTATGTCTTCGAATCACATTCTGTGTATAGTAAATATATTTTTAAACTAATTTTTGGATCAAATCCTGATAATTTTCTTATACTGAATTTAAAATTTTTTTCTTTTTAATTTCAAACAGATTATTGAACATCAAATTTAGAACATCAAATTTAGGTATTAAATATTAAATATGGTGGCTGAATCTTTTAAACCAACACTTATTTGTTATACTTATTTACTCGTTTGACTTTAAAAAGTGAGATAATTCACTGTATTAATTACTATCTAAATTGAGACCCAACTGA
The DNA here is from genome assembly GCA_030522625.1 of Copidosoma aretas. Lineage (NCBI taxonomy): Eukaryota > Metazoa > Arthropoda > Insecta > Hymenoptera > Encyrtidae > Copidosoma > Copidosoma aretas. Next base: position 2,055 of record JAPYYV010004010.1, read on the forward strand.
TTGAAACTTGATATTTTAATATCGCTCGCAAACGCAGGTATTTTCAATAATTTTATAGCTAAATTTGCCAAAGTGCTGTGGATTTCTTTAGCAAGTTTCCAGAAGATTTTCCACGATTGGTAGTTTTCTGCAAATAAAGTTGTAAAATAACCTTCTGAGCTAGTGTACTCAAAGTAACTAGACATACAACTTTCATCGACTAATTCAATCAGATAAAACATAACTTTTTGAATGTTTTCTTGCTCCTGGAAACTTTTTCCTTGATACAGTAGGTGTAAAAAATTGGCGGCTAAAGGTAAATTTTGATGTATTTAAATAGTAAGAAGAATTTTCAAAAATCATTTTCAAGTTTTGATTTTCTCTGTCGTTTTCAATTTTTTTCCAGTCTTGAGCTGCATCAGCTATGTTGTAAGATAACATTTTTTATTCAGTATCTCATGAACATGCTTAAAAAAAGTATTTTATTCATTCAGTTCTTGTTCAAAAATTTAACTTAATAATAATCGGCTACAAGACTCACTGAAACAGTTTTCATCTCTTATCAAAAACTGTTTCAGAAAAGGCAAATTATTTTGGCAAGAAGAAATGGCTTAATAATAACTGTCAACTTTTTTTCATTGATGACTTCAATATTTATTGATGATAATTCATAAATATCTACTTTAAAGACTATGAACTCTTCATACAGGTCAATAAAGTATTTATACTCATCGGTGTAATGTATTTTATCAATCAAACTTTTCAAGTGTTCAGACAAAGACAAAAAAAAATAAGTATCGGTGTTTGATATATCTGAAACATCTAAGTCAGATACAATTGCATATGGATTAAATTTATGTTTGTTTTTAATCAAACTAATGGAATCACTTAGAAAAGTACCGATGTTACTTGATAAATATCGGCTTATAAACATAAATTGTCCAACATCGTTAAAAATAAGACTAGTCACATAACCGTCGTCCGATGCAGAGGCTATCAAAATTTGTGTTGATTTAAAGTGTGAAATACTATTTTTATGCTTTTCATACACCGCAGAAAGTACATTTTTTATCAACTCTTCCTTTTTTGGTATTTCATACGCAAGCCTTAGATCTTTTAACAGTAATTTTAAATATTTACAGTCCACAAATTCAAAACCCAGATCCGAAACAATCAGAAACTCAACAAGTCTTTGATTACAGTTTTCGACCTCATCTGGGCTCATTATATCCACAAAATTTTTTAGTTTCATACGATTTAAAGTTGGTTTTACCTGACTCAATCGAGTACTGGATTTTGTAAGGTCTTCGTTATAAATTTGTTTGTTGAGATTCAATGAAACAGGCAATGTACTGATACTGGACCGACTTGAATGGGGATCAGGCGAAGTCGCACCAATCACATTGCTTGCAGTATGAAGCTAAAAAAGATTTACTTTATTTTTTTGCATAGGTACTTAAATAGTTTAACTAGACTGACAGATGGATCAACGTCTTCGAAGGATAAACCGCTGTCAGACAAACTGATTTGGGACTTATTGTTATCGGTCTTGCTATTACTTTGACAAGAGTTGTCGCTTCGTTCTTTACGTTTTTTAGAACCTCTCACAACTTTAACTGACTTACTAGCACTTTTATCCTTGCAATTTTTCCTATTTAAAAACAAAAACACAGATTTTTCCTTACAATAAGAACCATACTGATACTTTTGTTATTTAGATAAATAAATATACTAACCTGGGAGTTTCTAACCTACTTTCACTAGTATTACATAGAAGAGTATTGCAAACTAAACACAGAGCAGCTGTCTTCACTGATCCGTTTTTGTTTAAAGTGATTTTTTTGAACTTCAGAGTTGCCCAATAAGAACCTGCCGGTCTACCACTTTTACGCATTTTGATAAAGAAAACAAAAAACAATGTTGAAAGCTCTAAAAATCTACGACAATGATCGTCTGCCGGATCCAGAATAATCAAATCGTATAAGCTATCAGCTGTTGGTAATTTTTTACATTTAATACATTTTCTACGTAACAAATCCTTAAGTTATGACATACATATTTTACTGTAACATATGTAATTACTTACACCAGGTAAGATACGTACCCATCCCGGGGTGTATGTAATCAACCCTGTGTGTACGTAATCAAGTTTCCAGACTGACTCAAGTAATGTTTATCTGATTGACATTTGGTAGATATCTTCGTCATCACCATAGAACGTGATGGTTTAAAATCGGAGAAGTTTCATCAAAGGAAAAAAATTCCCAGCATTTTTACTATAGAGCTTCAAGGACGGAAAATCTCTTTTTCCGTCTTCTAACCTTAAAATAGCACTTTCACCGCTTGATTTTGGATTATCAGACGAAAAAATAGTATTCGAAACTCGTGCGTAAAGGCTTCTTTACGAACCTCGTTACAGCCCTCGCCTTCGGCTCGTGCCGTAAACTTCTCGGTTCGTAAATATAAGCCTTTCCGAACTCGTACGAAATATACTATTTCACCATACTGAGCCGAAAGTAGGAACTTTTGTCCCGCTTCGCGGAATGAAAATTCCTCCTCCCGGCGCAGGATTGGTAAAAAATCGTATACAACCCACGGGAGGAAATAAAGAAAGCCTAAGAACACATGCTTATCACATGCCTGTGTTCTGAGACATTCTTTACTTTCCCTCCCTAGGTGAGTAATATACTATTTTTGTTGTAACTTTGCAAATTAACGTTTTAAGCTATGGTGTTCTGAGAAAAAGTTGTAGATCTCAAATAAATACAACTTCTGTCTGGAGTACACTTTTGTCTAGGGAGTCAATTAAATGCCCTAGGTCGCTAAAATAACTGAAAATAACTTCAAAATCCGTCTTTCACCCATTACAAGATGAAATGGAAATTTTATAACGAAGAGTTGAATACAGAAGTTGTAGATCGTGAAAAAATACAACTTTTGTTTTATACGTTTTAGTCTACAATCTCATCCTGACGCTTCAAACAACCAAAATCGTTTTTTTTTCCAAATAATCGTTTTGTGATAAGGAATTATTTTATTTGACAGTTTAGGTCAAAATTTTAAGTACGAAAGTTGTAAAACTAAAAAAATTACACTATTTTTGTACTCAAAGTTTTTCTCTAAAGTATCGTTATAATGCTTAAATTGACTTAAATTGATTTAAACTGGCAACAAAATCGGTAGCAGTCGTGCCTTACATGCAAAAGCTTATCTTTTTAAATAAATGTATAGCTTGATTATACTTATAAATTCATGAATTTGCACAGGTACAAATTAAAAATTATTAAAAAATTTGTTTCCTTATTTTTTTTATTTATTTCGTTTAAGGGCTCATCTCGTACTAATGACAAAATACTACTATATCTAATGAATTTTCAAAAAATTTTGCATAGTTAGTAGATTATTCTAAACTTCTATTTGATAAACCTGTCATATATGTATCCGAAACTTAATATACAACCTAGGTAGTAATTAGGACTATTGGTTCTTTGGAATACTCACCACTCCCCAATATAAAAATCAGTATTTCGATTAAAATCATTAAATATTTTATCACTAGGTATACTTTCTTTCAACTTGTTTTATTTATCCAACTCGCAGTCTCTAACTAGTTGTAGTCGATCACTACTTAAATAAGAATGGTTTTTGCTTGGTAACCAAAACAAAGATGATTTTCTTATCACATACTCATTTTTTTTTGTCTTCAACAACAATTAAAGGACTCTATAAATATATATTAAAATATATTTTTTATAAGTTGTTAGTTAAAGTCCTCCACAAATATATTCGGTCTTGTAGATACTACTTTACAGATGACATGAAATCTCACAGATAAATGTATAAGTATAATCCGATAAACACTAACCATAGAAAAGCAGAGCTCGTGCGTGCGAAAAGATGTTACTTGCTCGGACTTGCTGAGCTCCCAAAACTCGAGTCCCGAGCAGGGATCCCAAATGTAGCCCCAGATTAGCGCGCGCAATTCAAATTGGCTGTATGGGCAAAACCACAAATAAAAAGTAGCCAGAAGGAACAATAAACCTATCGATCAAGCTATTTAACAGGGGACAGCGAGTTAAATAATAGAATAAATCAATAAATTATTGATTTAGTAACAATATAACCTAAATCCCAAGCATCTTAACCTAGTTACCCGAAGGACAGCGTGACAACGATATAAAGAGTGAATTAAGTATTCTAGAATTAACCAGATAACCCAGTTTTCAAGCAATTAAACACAGTAACCCGAGGGACAGCAAGTTTAAAAATAAAATTATGAAATAAATTATTGATGAAATAACAACCGTACATAAATTTCAAGCTTTAAAACCCAGTTATCCGGCGAGCAGCAGGATAGTAATACAAAGAGTGAATACATTATTATAAAAATAACAAGATTACTCAAAACCCAAGCTTTTAAAACTGTTAAACCGGGGGGCAGCAAGTCAATGATATAATATCGAAATAAATTTACTATAAACTAACAAGCTTACCTGAATCCCAAGCTTTATGACCCAGTAACCCAAGGGACAGTAAGTTAAATAATAATATAATTACATGAATTGAGGACTGAAAAACAAGATAACTTAGATCCTGAATTTTTTAACTGAGTTAACCGGAGGACAGCAAGTTAATGATATAATAACTGAAAAAAATTCAATTAAAATAACAAGATAACCTGAATCTTAAGCTATTAAACCCAGAACACCAGGTAAAGGCTAGTTTAATAATAGAATAATTAAATGAATTATTAATTAGATAACAACATAATACGAATCCAATTTTTAAAAACACAGTAACCCAAGTAATAGCAAGTATAATAAAGTTATGATTGAATAAATTATTATTGAATGAATAACATGATTACTTAAATCCCAAGCTTTTTAACCCAGTAAACTAGTGGACAGCGAGTCAATGATGTGATAATTAAATAAATAAATAATATAAAATTAACATGATAACCTACATCTCACGCTTTTTAACCCATTAACTCGAAGGACAGCGAATTGAATAATACAATATTTAAATAAATTATTGATTGGATAACGATATAACCTTAATCCCAAGCTTTTCAACCCAGTAACCCAGGGGACAGCGAGAAAATATCATAGTAAGTAAAAAAAATTATTGAGTGAACAACAGCGTAATCTAGATCCAAAGTTTTTTATCATAGTAAACCGAGGAACAGTAGTTTAAAAATATTATAGTTAAATAAATTAATGATTAAAGAACAATATAACCTGAATCCCAAGCTTCTTAACCTAGTCACTCCGATGACAGCGAGCTAGTGGTACAACGAGTGAATACATTATTATGAAAATAACAAATTAACTTAAATAACAAGCTTTTTAATCCAGTGACCCGGAAGACAGCAAGTACATATTATAGTGAGTAAATAAATTATTGATTAAATAACAACATAACCTTATATTAAGCTCTTCATGCCAGTAATGTAGAGGACAGCTAGTTTATTAAAAGGATGATTAAATAAATTATAAATTGGAGAAGAACATAATCCAAATACAAACTTTTTAACGCAGTAACCCGGGGATTGGCAAGTTTAATAATATTATGATTGAAATAATTATTATTGATTAAATAACGAGACAACTCTAATCCCAAGCTTTTAAACATAGTAAACCAGGTAACAGCTAATTTAATAATTGAATAATTAAATGTATAATTTAATGGATAACAACATAATCTAGATACAAAGCTTCTAATACTAGTAACCAGGGGGCAGCAAATAAATCATATGATGACTGAATAAATTAATATAAAAATAACAAGATAACCTAGATTTGAAGCTTTTTTACCAAATAGCCCAAAAGACAGCGATTTAATGATGTAGTAATTGAATGAATTACTATAAAATTAACAAGATCACTTAAAACCCAAGCTTTTTAACCTAGTAAACTGGGGGAAAGCGAGTCAATGATATAAAGGCTGTATCGATTATTATAAAAATAACAGAGTAACCTACATCTCAAGCTTTTTAACCCAGTAACCCGGGAAATTGCAAGTAAATGATGTAACAAGTGAATAAATCATTAAAAAATAACTGGAAAACCCAAGTCCTAAGGTTTTAAACCCAGTAAGAGGGGGGATAGCGAGTTGATGAAATAAATTGTAAATAAATTATTATTAATATAACAACTTAATCTAAATCCTAAACTTTTAAACTCAGTAACCCGCAGAACAGCGAGTTAATGGTATGATAATTAAATAAATCACTATAAAATAAACAAGATAACCTGAATCAGAAGCTTTCAAACCCAATAAATCGCTAGACAACGAGTTTAATAATATAATTATTAAATATATAATTGATTGAATAACAACATGATCAAAATCTTAAGCATTTCAACTCTTCAACCCGGAGGACAGCGGTTAAATGATAGAATAATAATATAAATTATTGATGGAATAACAACAGAACCGTAAATCCAATCCATCAAACCCAGTAACCCAGGGGACAGCAAGTTAATGATACAAAGAGTGAATACAATATTGAAAAATAACAAAATAACCTAAATCCTAAGCTGTTAAGGCCAGTAAGCCGTGGGACAGCAAGTTTAATAATATAATAATTGAGTTAATTACTGATGAAATAACAACAGAACCTAAAATCCAAGCTATCTAATCCAGTAACCCGGGGGACAGCGAGTTCATGATACAAGGAGTGAATATATTATTATAAAAATATCAGGATAACCTAAATCTCATGCTTTTTATCCCTGTCACCCGAGGGACATCGAGTCAATGATATGATAACTGAATAAATTACTAAAAAATTGACAATAGAGTCTAAATCTTAAGCTTTTTAACCTAGTAACCCGGAGGACAGCGAGTCAATGATATGAAGACTGTATGAATTATTATACGAATAACAGGCTAACCTGCATCCAAATCTTTTTAATCCAGCAACCCGAAGGACTGCGTAGCAATAATAAAAAGAATAAATAAATTATTATAGATATTAAAAAGTTAACATGAATCCCTAACTATTAGACACAGTAACCCGGAACGGCAGGGTAATAATGAAGTGAGTAAATAAATTTTTGATTAAATAACAACATAATCTAAATCCCAAGCTTTTTAACCCTGTAACTTGGCTGACAGCAGCTTAATAATAGAAAAATAAATAAAATTATTAATCAAATAACAACAGAACCGTAAATCCAAGCTATCAAACCCAGTAAGTTGGGAGACAGCGAGTTTAATAATATTATGAATAATTAAAATAATGATTAAATAAAAACATAACCTAAATCCCAAGCTATATAACCCAATAACATGGGCAACAGCCAGTCAATAATATAATAATTGAATTAATTACTATAAAAATAACAAAATTACCTGAATCCCGAACTTTCAGACCCAGTACACCAGGTGGAGGCGAGTTTATTAGTAGAATTATACAATAAATTAATAATTGAATAACAACATAATCCGAATCCAAACTTTTTAACACAGTAACCCGGGGTATTGCGAGTCAATGATATGATAATTAAATAAATTACTATATAATTGACGAGATAACCTAAATCCTAAGCTTGTGAACCAAGTAACATGGGGGCATCGAGTCAATAATATAACAATTAAATGAATTACCATGAGAATACCGAGATAACCGAAATTCTAAGTTTTTTGAGCCAGTACCTCAAGGGACAGTGAATTTTATATTATAATAATTAAATAAATTATTAATTAAATAAAACTATAACCTAATTTACAAGCTTTTTAACCTAGTAACCCGGAGGACAGCAAGTCAGTGATATAGAGAGTAAATATAAAATTATAAAGAAACCAAGATAACATAAATCCCGAACTTTCAAACCCAGTAACCCGGGTGACAGCTAGATTAAAAATAAAATCATAAAATTAATCATCAATTGGAAAAAAACATAATCTAGATTACATGCGTTACAACCCAGTAACCCGGTGCAAACGATTTAATAATATAGTAAATAATGAATTATTGATTGAATAACAACATAATCTCGATCCCAAGCTTTGATTCCTAGTAACCCAGGAGACAGCGAGTAAATATTATAGTAAGTGAGTAAATTTTTGATTGCAAAAAGACATAACCTAATCTCAAGCTTTCAAACCTAATAACGCGGGGGACAGCTAGTTCAATAATTAGATTGTTAAATAAATTATCAATTAAATAACAACATAATCTAGATTCTAAGCTTTCATTCCTAGTAACCCGGGGGACAGCAAGTTTAATAATATATTGATTACATAAATTAATTATCAAATAGCAACATTACCTAAATTTCAAGCTTTTCAACCCAGTTACTCGGTGAACAGCAAATTAATGATATAATAACTGAAGAAATTACTATAAAAATAACAAGATAACCTAGATATCCAGCTTTCTAACCCAGTAGCCCAGGGGACAGTGAGTTTAATAATACAATGATGGAATAAATTATTGATTGAATACCAAAATAACCTAAATCCCAAGCTATTAAACGCAGTAACCTAAGCGACAGTAAGTATAAAAATAAAATAATCAAATAGATTATTAATGAAATAACAACCGAACCTAAAATCCAAGCTTTCAAATCCAGTAACCCGGGGGACAGCGAGTTCATGATATTACGATTGAAGTAATTATTATTGATTAAATAACGAGATAACTCTAATCACAAGCTTTTAAACATAGTAAACGGGGTGACAGCTAGTTTAATAATTAAATGATCAAATAAATTATTTAATGGATAACAACATAATATAGATACAATGCTTCTAATACTAGTAACTAGGGGGCAGCGAATAAATGATATGATACCTCAATATATTACTATGAAAATAACAAGATAACCTAGATTTATAGCATTTTAACTGAATAGCCGAAAACAGAGAGTCAATGATATAGTAATTAAATGAATTACTATAAAATTTTGTGATTGCTCAGAACCCAAGCTTTTTAACCTAGTAAACCAGAGGACAGCAAGTCAATGATATAAAAACTGTATGAATGATTATGAAAATAAAAGAATAACCTACATTTTAAGCTTTTCAACCCAGTAATCCAAGAAATTACAAGTCACTGATATAACAAGTGAATAAATCATTATTAAAATAACTGGACAATCCAAATCCTAAGGTTTTTGAACCAGAAAGAGGGGGGGATAGCAATTCCATGAAATAAAGAAAAAATAGATTATTATAAAAATAAGAACATAATTTTAATTCCAAACTTTTAAACTTAGTAACCCGGAAAACAGCGAGTTAATGGTGTGATAATTGAATAAATCACTATAAAAATAACAAGATAACCTCATTTAGAAGCTTTCAAACCTAGTAACTCGGTAGACAACGAGTTTAATAGTATAAAGATTAAATAAATAATTGATTGAATAACAATATGATCTCAATCCAAAGCTTTTCAACCCGGAGGACAGCTGTTAAATAATGGAATAATAAAATTAATTATTGATAAAGTATCCACATAACCGTAAATCTAATCTGACAAACCCAATAACCTGCGTGACAGCAAGTTAATGATACAAAGAGTAAATAAAATATTAAAAAATAACAAGATAACCTAAATCCCAAGCTGTTGAGACCAGTAAGCCGGGGGACAGCAAGTTTATAATATAATTATTAAGTTGATTCTTGATGAAATACCAAGAGAACCTAAAATCCAAGCTATCAAATCCAGTAACCTGGGGGACAGCGAGTTCATGATACATAAAGTGAATACATTATTATAGAAATTAAAAAAATGACATGAATCCCAAGCTATTAAACACAGTAACCCGGGGGAAAGCGGGTGAATAATGTAGTTGGTAAATAAATTATTGATTAAATAACAACACAATCTAAATTCCAAGCTTTTTAACCCCGTAACTCAGACAACAGCGGTTAAATAATAGAATGATAATTTAAATTATTAATGAAATAACAACAGAACCGTAAATCCAAGCTATCAAACCTAGTAACCCGAGAGACAGCGAGTTTAATAATATTATGTATAAATAAAATAATAACAACATAACCTAAATCCCAAGCTTTTTAACCTAATAGCATGGGGGACAGCCAGTCAATAATATAATAATTGAATTAATTACTATAAAAATAACAAGATTACCTGAATCCTGAACTTTTAAACCCGGTACACCAGGTGAAGGCTAATTTAATAGTAGAATTATACAATAAATTAATAATTGAATAACAATATAATCCGAGTCTAAACTTTTTAACGCAGTAACCAGGGGGATAGCGAGTAAATGATATGATAATTGAATAAATTACTATATAATTGACGAGATAACTTAAATCCTAAGCTTTTGAACCCTGTAACCCGGATGACAGCTTGTTTAATAATAGAATGATTGAATAAATTATTAATTGTATAACAGCATAATCTTAATTTCAAGCTTTTAAACCCAGTAACTCAGTGGACAGCGCATTTGATTAAATAATGATTAAATAAATTATTGATTGAATAACAACATAATCTAAATCCCAAGATTTCCAACCAAGTAGCGGGAAGGGGGGGCAGCGAGTTAATAATATAACAATCAAATGAATTACTATAAGAATATCGAGATAACCGCAGTTCTAAGTTTTTTGAGCCAGTACCTTAAGGGACAGTAAATTTTAAAATATATTAAATAAATTAATTATTGATGGAATAAAACTATAACCTCATCCACAAGCTTTTTAACCTAGTAACCCGGGGGACAGCAAGTATATATTATAGTGAGGAGATTGATTACTGATTGAATAACATCATAACTTGATCTCAAGGTTTTTAACCCAGTAACGCAGGGCACAGCATGACAATATATGAAAAGTGAATAAATGATCATTGAAATAACAAAACAACCTAAATACCAAGCTTTTGAACACAGTAACTTGGGTAACAGCTAGGTTAATATTTAAATAATAAAATTAATCATTAATTGGGAAAAAACATGATCTTAATTACAAGCTTTGTAACTCAGTAACACGGTGCCAAAGATTCAATAATATAGTAAGTAATAAATTATTGATTGAATAACAGCATAATCTAGATCCCAAGCTTTTATTCCTAGTAAGCTGGGGGACAGCAAGTAAATATTATAATGAGTAAGTAAATTTTTGATTGCAAAACGACATAACCTAATCTCAAGATTTTAAACCTAATAACGCGGGGGACAGCTAGTTCAATAATTGGATTATTAAATTAATTATCAATTAAATAACAACATAATCTAGATTCTAAGCTTTCATTCCTAGTAACCCGGGGAACAGCCAGTTTAATAATGTATGGATTACATAAATTAATAGGTAAATAAAAACATAACCTTAATTCCAAGCTTTTTAACCAAGTAACTCGGTGGACAGCAAATTCATGATATAATAACTGAAGAAATTACTATAAAAATAACACGATAACCTAGATATCAAGCTTTCTAACCCAGTAGCCCGGGGGACAGCGAGTTTACTAAAACAATGATTGGATAAATTAACGATTGAATACCAAAATAACCTAAATCCCGAGCTATTAAACACAGTAACCCGAGCGATAGCAAGTTTAAAAATAAAATAATAAAATAAAGTATTGATGAAATAACAACCGAGACTAAAATACAAGCTTTTAAGCCCAGTAACCCGGGGTACCGCGAGTTAATGATACAAAAAGTAAATAAAATATTGAAAAATAACAAGATAACCTAAATCCCAAGCTGTTAAGACCAGTAATCTGCGGGACAGCATGTTTAATAATATATTAAATAAATAAATTATTGATGAAATAACAGCAGAACCTGAAATCCAAGCTATCGAATCCTGTAACCCGGGTGAGAGCAAGTACATAATACAAAGAGTAAATACGTTTTAAAACAAATAACAAGATAACTTATAACCTAAGCATCTTAGCCTAGTTAGCAAGGGAAACGGCTAATCAATGATTCAAAAATCAAATAAATTTCTATAAGATAAAAAGATAATCTAAAATCCAAGCTTTTTAACCCAGTCACCCGGGGAAAGCTAGTTTAAAAATAGAAACATTAAAGAAATTACGAAATGGATAACAAAATAATCAATATTTAAACTTTTAAACGTAGTCACCCAGGGGATAGCAAGTTTACTAATATTATGATTATAGTAATTATTATTGATTGAATAACAAGATAACTTTAATCCCAAGCTTTAAAACATGATAAACTGGGTAACAGCTAGTTCAATAATTAAATGATTCAATAAATTATTAATTCCATAACAACATAATCCAAATCCAAACATTGAACGCAGTTACCCAGGGGATAGCAAGTTCGATAATATTATGATTAAATAAATTAGTATAGATGAAATAACAACATAACCTTAATCCCAAGCTTTTTAATCCAGTAACCTAAGGACAGCGAGTAAATAATGTAGTGAGTTAATAAATTATTGATTCAATAACAGAACCTAATCCAAAGCTTTTAATTCTATAAACACGGGAAATGGCTGGATTAATAATAGGATGGGTAAATAAATTGTCAATTAAATAACAACATAATCTAGATACCAAACTTATAATAGTAAAAATCCGAAAGACAGCGAATAAATGATATGATAACTAAATAAATTACTATAGAAATAACAAGATAGACTAGATTTTAAGCTTTTTAACCTAATACCCCAAGAGACAGCAAGTCAATGATATAGTAATTGAATGAATTACTATAAAAATAACAAGATCACTTAAAACCAAAGCTTTTAAACCAAGTAAACCTAAGGACAGCGAGTAAATAATATAAAGAGTGTATGGACTATTATAACAATAACAGAATAACCTTCATCCCAAACTTTTCAACCCAGTAACCCGGGGAATAGTGAGTCAATCACGTAAAGAGAAAATAAATTATAATAAATATAACTAGATAACCAAAAACCTAAGCTTTTTCATCCAGTAACTGGGGCGATAGCGAGTAAATGAAATAAAGAGTAAATAAATTATTATGAAAATAACAAAATAATTTAAAACCAAAACTTTTCAACTTAGTAACCCGGAGGACTGCGAGTTGATGATATATTAATTGAATAAATTACGATAAAAATAACAAGATAACCTCAATCGCAAGCTTTTAAACCCAGTTACCCGGTAGACAGCGAGTTCAATAATATAATGATTAAATGAATTATTGATTAAATAACAACAAAATCTTAATCCCAAGCTTTTTAACCCCGTAACCGGAAGGACAGCGGTTGAATAACATAATGATAAAATAAATTAATAAAACAATAACATACCCTAAAATCCAAGCTATCAAACCCAGTAACCCGGGGGACAGCGCGTTAGTGATGCAAAAAGTGATTAGATTATTATGAAAATAACAAGATAAGCTATATCCCATGCATTTTATCTCAGTCACCCGAGTAACAGCGAGTTGATGCTATGGATATTAAAATAAATTACTATAAAATTGACGAGATAACCTAAATTCTAAGCTCTTAAACCCAGTTACCCTGGTGAGAGCTAGTTTATTAATGAAAACATCAAATAAATTAATAATTGGATAACAACATAACCTAAATTCTAAGCTTTTAAACCCAGTAGCTCGGTGGACAGCGCATTTGATTATATGATGATTAAATAAATTATTAACTAAATAACAACATAATATAAATCCCAAGATTTTTAACCAAGTATGCCGGGGGACAGCGTACCAATGATATGAAGAATAAATAAATTATTATAGAAATAACAGAATGATCTATATCCCAAACTATTGAACATAGTAACTTGGGGATCGCAAGATTAATAATGTTATGATTCAATAAATTATTGATGTACTACCAATAGAACCTAAAATCCATGCTTTCAAACCCTGTAATCCGGGGGACAGCGAGTGAATGATATAATTATTGAATTCATTACTTTAAAATAACAAGATAACCTGAATCTCAAGCTTATAAACCCAGTAACTCGGGGGACAGAAAGTCAATAATATAGAGAGTGAATAAATTATTACAAAAATAACAAGATAACCTAAATTCCAAGTGTTTTAACCCAGTAACCAGGGGGACAGCATGTTTAGTAATAGAATGATTAAATAGATTCTAATAAGATAACAACATCACTTTAATCCTAAGCTTTTTGACCTAGTAAACAAGAGGACAGCAAGTAAATGATGTAAAGAGAAAATAAATTACAATTTAAATACCAAAATATCCTGAATCCCAAGCTTTCTAAACCAGTAACACGGTGGACAGCGAGTCAAGTAATATAATGAATAAATAAAGTAATATTTAAATAACAACATAATCTAAATCCTAAGCTTATTAACCCACTAACCTGGGGGACAGCGAGTTTCATATTAGAATAATTAAATAGATTATTAATTAGATAAAAACATAGCTTTAGACCCAAGCTCTTTAACCCAGTAAACCAGAGGACAGCAAGTAAATGATATAAGGTGACAATAAATTATTATAAAAGTAACAAGTTAACCTTAATCCAAAGCTTTTTAAACCAGTAACTCGGTGGATAGCAAGTCAAATACTATCATGGTTAAATAAATTATTGATTGAATAACAAAAAAATCTAAGTCCCAAGCATCTAAACTCAGTAACTCGCTGGACAGCAAATTTAATAATATTATAATTGAATGAATTATTGATTCAATAAAAAAATCACTTAAACCTCTATCGTTTTAACCCAGTATCTCGGTGGACAGCGTGTATAATAATATGATGAATAAATAAATGATTGATGACATAACACCGTAGTGTTAATCACAAGCTTTTTAACCTAGTATCCCTTGTGACAGCGTAGCAATGATATAAAGAATGAATAAATTGTTATAAAAATAACAGAATAAACTAAATCCCAAGCTTTTAAATCCAGTACACCAGGTAGAGGCAAGTTTAATAATAGAATGATAAAATAACTTATTAATTGGATAACAACATAATCCAAATCCAAACTTTTGAACGTAGTAACCCCGGGGATAACAAGTTTATTAATATTATGATTAAAGTAATTATTATTGATTGAATAACAAGATAACTCAAATCCCAAGCTTTTAAACATAGAAATCTCGGTGACAGCTAGTTCAATAATTCAATGATTAAATAGATTATTATTTGGACAGTAACCTGGGGACAGCGAGTAAATGATGTGATGAGTGAATAAATTATTGATTGAATAACAACATAACCTAATCTAAAGGTTTCCAACCCAAAAACACGGGGAACGGCTGGATTAATAATAGGATGATTAAATAAATCATCAATTGAATGACAACATAATCTAGATACCAAGCTTTTATTACTAGTAACCCGGAAGACAG
>JAPYYV010004011.1:0-17316 GCA_030522625.1 Copidosoma aretas
GGGCCCAAAGTGTGCCCACGGACGCAAAATTGCACTTTGCGCCCTCGGCAAGAAAAATAATATACGAGACTCGGGCACAAAAGTAAAACAAGCGCGCCCGTCGGGCGCTCAATTTTTTAATTTCTGCCCTAGTGGCGTAATGTACTATTCTGCCCGTAGGCACAAAGTGATGTCAAGGGCCCAAAGTGCGGCCCGAGGGCACAAAGGCTCTGCCGCACTTTGTGCCCATGGTAAAAAAGTGTAGTTTTCTGCCCGTGAGCGCATTTTTGACCCTCTAATCACTTTCGGCCCTAGGGCATCATGATATCATACGATCGGATATCATGCGATCTGAGGGATTCTTTGTTTCCTTCCGTGGGTTGTATACGATTTTTCACCAAACCTGCGCTGGAAGACGTAATTTTCGTTCCGCGAAGCGGGACGAAAGTTCCTTTTTCCGGCGCAGTATGGTGAAAAAATAATTACTTTCCATTTGACTAAGACTCGTTTGCTTTGTACATGTGACACGCAGCAATATATGAGCACGTCCATGCGAAACCATCCACACGGCGCGCGCGCCGCGTTTTTTCAGTAGAACGCGCTCTTTCCAACTCGCTTAACAGCGATGGAAGAAAGGTAGAAAAAAAATATAATAACATAAATCGATAGATTTCGATCTGCTCTTTCTAATGGTGCAAAAAGTTGCTAGATTAAACCTTTTTTTCATAGAAAAATTCACCTTGAAGTTCAAAGCGTTATTGCAGAAGAATACATTTTTGAAAATTTTTTTTCTAGCACTATTCAAAAGAGCAAGTATTAAACTACAAACCCTCAAATTTTTTACTCGGAAGGGCAACTAAGAGAAACAAGTGGTAAACAAACAAATGTGGCAGCACGTGGTCGGGGAGTATATATATATATTAGGGTGTCCGTTATTTACTGATTCTGACTTTTTGATCATATACCCCCGGGAATTTCTTCGTTGTATCCTAAAATGATAATTTATACCCTGAAAATTAACCCGAAATTTTGGATTTAACACGTGCCTCTAGACGCAATTTGATTTCCCATTTAAATAGCATGGGATTTTCAAACATTAACCTTGTGTGAGTTTTTTGACCACTTCAAGTATTTTTTCTGGATTTTTCAATAACACCAATAAATTACGTATCACTTGAAATTAATTTATTAATTTTTTCCCGCTCAATATGAGCATGTTGAAAAAGTTCGATTGTGGCCTTTGAAGCTTTCGAAAGACAAAAAATCCAAAATATGAAATTTTTTCAACTTGCTCATTTTGAGCTGGAAAAATCAATTATTGAAGTCCAAGTGACATGTGATTCAATGGTGTGATTTAAAAATCCAGAAAAAGTACTTAAAGTTTGAAAATCCTATGCTATTTAAATAGGAAATCAAATTGTGTCTAGGGGCACGTGTTAAATCCAAAATTGTCGGGTTTTTAGGGTATGGATTATCATTTTAGTATACAACGAAGAGATTCCAGGGGGTAGATGACCAAAAAGTCAAAATCGGTAAATAACGGACACCCTAATATATATACAGTACGTATTTCTTCAATTTCTTGGTTATGAGCGCGGACCTCTACAACGTTCCTATGCTTTTCTATACCTACAGATATCAATTTGCTATGCACTGCCATCTTTGTTTGTTTACCACTCGTTTATCTTTTGCCCTCCCAACTTGAAAATTTGAGGGATTGTAGTTTAAGACTTGCTCTTTTGAATAGTACAAGAAACAAAAATTTGAAAAAATGTATATTTCCCCAATAAGGCATTGAACTTCAATCGTGATTTTCTCTGTGAAAAAAAGGTTTACTCTAAAAATCGATTACACCATTGGAAAGAGCAGATTAAAATCTATCGATTTATGTTATTATATTTTTTCTACCTTTATACCATCGCTGTTAAGCGACTTGAAAAGAGCGCGTTCTACTGAAAAAACGCGGCGCGCGCGCCGGGTGGCTGGTTCCGCGTGGACGTGCTCATATACTAAAATTTTAATTTGCTTAACCTTATCATTTTTCGGAGATTTTAGCATACATCAAAATTAAAAAACGTACAACAAAACATGATTTATTTTATTGACTCTAAAAACATGTCTTAATTTTGTAATACGTACAGCAGGTAGTAGTAATTGTCTAAAATCAATCCTTTGGGTGAAAAATATACATTCTTTTGTTTCATAGTTAAGTTTTATATGTACATATATTAATCCTAACACCTTGTTCTGAAAATTCAAGATGTGCATATTTATTCAAAAACCAAAAAAAAGATCATACATTTTATAAAATTCAACGAAAACTTCTTTTCATGATCATGAATATTCATTTTCAATCATTGACATTCAAAATGCGTCATTTGTAATGAATATTTTTCACATTTTTGAAAAGTGTGGATGTAAGAACATGCTTGAGTATATCATTAATGCTAATTACCTGATTTGTAGAAATTTTTTGTTATCTATATCATGCAAGATCAATTCAAATATTTTTGTATCAAGATCTTTCTAAACCCACCCAATTGAAATTCGTCTTGTATTCGTTGGTACATTGAAATCAAGGTTAACTTTTATTAACACAGATGTGCTTGATGTTTTCCTTATTTGTCGACAACTCTATATAAATGAAAAAAAAAATTACAAATTCGTCAGTGTCGTATCTATTGACTTAGGCTAAAACCGACGTCATGATTCCAAGAAGCTTTATTTTGGCTGTATGCGGCATTGCTATAGTTTTGGTATCAATTTTGGTTCATCTAAATTATAGAAATAATTTTAAATTGTAAACATACTGAAAGAAAAATTTGCAATTTCTCAGGCTGTTCCGGTGCCAGAAGTACTTAACGATAATGTATCGCAGGTAAGAATCGAGCACACACTTAAATATTGTAAGATTGAAATATATTCTCTCCTCGGTCCATCTATTGTTTTGTCTAAAATTGTGATATAATATTTAAATTACAAACAAATTTTATGGATAAAGATACTCATTCAGTTATTAAAAATACCTAATAATATTTGTGGCGGTGTAAATTTTTAGACATATGTATATATGTTATGGCTAAAGCCCGGAATCGGCTGAAGCTAGCATTAACCAATAGACTGAAAGTTCTGAAAGTTACTCATCAATGTAACCAATGAATTTATTACTTCCTTTAATACTAGTACTTCTGGTATTTTTTATTCATTACACTTATCACAGAAATAATTTTAAAACAACAAATTTAAAAATCATAATAATTTGTTACAAAAATAATCGTAAAAAACTTAAAAATCTGTTAAAGTATTTATTTATTTGTACATGAAAGGCTTTGGTGGCATTTTGAATTACAAAGCACTCTAGCAGATTCATATTTACTTGCATCTTAGCATTATACGTCCTCTCTTACAATTGTAACGTGAAAAACGTTGACCTCCGAATTTCGATTGAGCATTTGCCAGTTGACGCAATGATTTTTTCTCCGAAGAAACCTTAGAAATATCAAGTAAATCAGCGTTGCACGGCGTAGAGTGATATTTTGAAACCTTTTCCTCAATGGTACCGTGTTCATTTCCCAGTTTATAGTAACCGTCATCGTCAATTTCAAGAACAAGCATAATAATGTTTCTAAAATCTTGATTTGCTCGTTCAACACTATCTTGAGACTGGCTATGCCTCGGCTAACCATGAACACTATGTAATTCATTCCACATCGTCCTTCCTTCAAAGGAACAATGAGTTTGTCAACACCAGCAACGGCAAAAATATCAAATCCATCCAGACGTCGATGTTCTAATTTCAACAAGGAATATGCCATTCGGCTTTAACCACGTATTGCATAAACTGATCGTGCGGCGTATCACTGATATAGAAACTATTTGATTTTTTCGAGTTAGCTAATTTAAAAAACTCTTCATTAAATTGTTGTTTGAAGTGTTCTTGTTCGTCAGCGATGGTCGGTTTTGAACGTACAACGACAAGGTGTCGACTGAACAGAAATCAAAGAAGTAGAAGCATGAAAAATCGAAAACAATCATTCAAATGTTTACATTAAGCTCACGACATCATCTAACTGTAGATTTAAAAGATACTCGTGACGTAAAGTATACAGCGTATAGTAAATAGCCAATACAGAGTCGTCATTGTTTATATTCATTTAACTTTTAAAGGCAGGGCTAGCTTTAGCCGGTTAAAGCCCGCAATTTCGTACTCTGGGCAACTTTAGCCAAAATCGCTGGTTATTGCCAGCTTTAGCTGGCTAATGTTAGCATTAGCCAATTCCCGGACTTTAGCCGTAACATATATACATATACGTATATTTATAATTTTAAATAAATATATGCTAAGCAATAAATTAATGATTCAACTTAATTAAATAGTAATCAAAGATGAAAAGTTTACTTAAAGTAAACTTTTCAAAATACCAATGTAAAATAAATTTCTGCAATGCAGATATATATTTAAATAAATGATAGCATTTATCTGCAGTAGCAGTAAAATGATATTTTTTTTCCGAATTTTTGGTAGTAAATAATTTATTTGGCTGATTTTCTGCGAAATAAAAGTTTTAATTATCTGATTAAAGAAAAATACGTTCAAAACATTAAAAAAGGTTAATAATGATAGTTAACAAGAATTTTAGTAGATTATTCATAAACTTTAGCTTTTTTTTCGATGATTGTAAAATATTAAGAGTTTTAGTATTATTAATTATTGACCGATCAACCAAACTATTTAAACAAACCATTTAAATGGTCTTTAAGTGATAAAAGTTAAATAGACTGGGATTTCTAAATTATTAAAAAAATATTTACGATAACTCTTCATTTTTAACTCATATTTATTACTATTATAATTATTTCTTATAATTCTTATTATTATAATCAATATTATTATCAATATTACTACTATTTATTATCATGTTTATGTACGTGATCGACAAAACGGTCATCAAATGCATGACCATCATGATCATTATCATCATCATCATTATCACAATCATGAATCTTTTTTAGTGAAGATGAGTGAAAAAGAATTATGTCGTATAATTATGAGTTTAAAATTGTGCAGGTACCTAGTGCAGAAAGAAAAGTTGAGACAGCAACCGTAAAACTTGAGGAGTCTACAAAAGAAGAAAATCAGGTGATTTTCATGTATTTGTATGGATTAATAGTTATAGAGTTTAGTATGATGCAGGGAAATATACGATTAGTCCTCACATACAATTTTTCGTAGGGCTATCCGCTTTTTATACACAATACAGTTCTAAAATTTTACAATCTGATTAGCCCTGAGGCCTGAATATGGATCCTGAATCGCATAACTAAAGATGGAACTCGCAATACATAGACTAATCAAGCATCTGTTAACAAATATATATGGGATTAAGTACATGTCGAACAGACGAATAGCAGCCCGCTCTTTATGAGAAACTGGAATATCCAATACGGATTAAATCAATCCTAAGCTTGCAAACTTAAATCGATATTATTAATTATGTTAAATATTTGTCCGACTTCGTAATAATTGTACTCATCGTCAAAATCTGAGAAGTAGTTTTTTTACAAATTTAATTTAGCTGTGATTTTCCATAAACGCTCGTATTCAGCGCATACAAATAGAATGATAATAATCATTATAATGGCCATTTCTACTGTCTCTATCTTTTGATAAAATTGTTCAATATCTCAGAATTCGGTTAAATAATTCCTTCAAATGCTTGGTTAAGTTATTACACTCATTATATTTCTCAACACGAAGCAAACTTATAACTCATTCATCATTTTTTTAAAATTAACACTAAATAAAATTTATTTGACCTTCTAGAAAAATAAGATTTAATTTTTACAGAAATCTGAGCATGATGTCCTAACTCCCGATCCATTGGCAGTGGAACCTCACACTACTGAAGTAGATCAAGTTTCTAAGGTAAATTCTAAGGTAGTTTTTAAATATTGTGATATTAGAACAATGTGTTCCAATCATACAGATACAAATTTCTTACTTCTGAACATAAATTCAAATGTTATCAATAGTATCACTTTTTTCTTTACTTCTTCTGATTAGGAGGCTGTCACTGAAAATATTTCAACAGCTTCATCTACGATTGGTTCGCTGTCCACATCTGAGTACAGTAAGGTACTGATGAATGTTTTTTAAGAATATTGTTTACTACACTAATAAACTCACATTCTTTTCAATTAAATAATTATCCTTATAGGAAACCGTCACCGAAAGCGTTAAAATCACTACAGATGTATCTACTTCCGGACAAGATCTTCCTAAGGTGATCTAGTTTTGAAATTTGATAAGCAATTATAAGTTTGAAGTTTCATAACATCATCCGAACCTTAGATATGCATTAATTTTTAAATATTACGATATGAAAACTATGTACCCTGATCATGAAGAAACAAAATGTTCACTTTTAAATATTAACTTGTAGTTATCGATCGTATCACTAATCTTTTTTTATTTTTTCTTATTAGGAGGAGCTTAGTGAACATATTTCAACAGCTACATCTACCAGTCAACCTCTTTGTTCCACTCAGAACAGTAAGGTACTTATGAATCATGATCTTGGAAAATCGTTCACTGCACTCATAAACTCACATTATTTGTAATTAAAATACTTATACTTACACAGGAACTAGTCACGAAAAAAGTTACGATGCCTACGACGAAAGCACCTTTTTGGCATATTTTCCCCAAGGTACTCACGTTTCAAATATTTTATACATTTTACTATCCAAGCAGTTTTAAGTTTAAAGTTTTCATCAAATCGAATATAAGATACATATTTCTGATTGTAGAATTTTACTCAGACCCTCCCCCTGATAAGCTACATATTTTCTATTCGATATTTTCTATCATTTTTTTTATAAGATTTCACATGATGTTAAGTAAAGAAACAGTTACTTTGATTCAGTCATTGCATAATAGGATATTTTGTTATTCTTTTGGATGTGTCAAATAGATGATAAAGAAAAGGACATGCAAGTTTCTATTCTTTACATCAATAAAAACTGATATTGGAGCCAATTACATTACGCATGACGTAGATTATACAATTAATTTGATTTGTGATATATAAGTCCTTTACCACCAAACGCTGACCTGCCTTATCTATATTAGTTCGTATTTATTTGAAAAAAGACACGTGTCAAATATTATTTCATTAATTTACTAGAAAAATCCAACAGATTTTTTTCATGCAAAGCATCAATCAAAGTATAATTTCAAGAACTAATTCATTATTTTAGTCAAGCTTGAAAAGTTAAGCACACAATTCTAATGTTACGTAATAAATTAAAAAATATATAATTTATAATGCGCGGTGAATCGAGATCAAAGTAGTCTGAGTACTTGTATATCTGGACGCATCTAATTTATTGGAAGTCTTGATATAATTGAGATTCTAAACCTCACTGATCATGCCATCTAACTTCAGAACAATATTTGATTAGTCAAATAATGTACTACAGCCATATTCTTGAAAAGAGGGTTGTCCCGCATTTAAGATATTTCAAAAAAGGAATAATGTCTGAATTAGGCGATAGTGATTGGTCATTTATGGATTTCATCGGAGAATTCTAATTTTTCAATCAATCATGCTCGTCCTTTTGTCATTCAACTTTAGCCATTAATTATAATATTTTACTTGACCCCTGCAATGCAATACACATTATTTTTTACAAAATTTTTTGAGTGCATCACAACTAAATTAAAATTACAGTTCTCATAATCTTACTCTGGATCACTAATGTATTTTTTTTTATTATTATCAAAAATATACTATTGTCTTAATTTTCGTGAAGAATTACATGATGATTTCATAAATGTCTTGCTGCCTACTAGATCTCCTACTTAAAGCTCATTCAACGAATGTAGCATTTTTTTACCGAAATCCGTTGCATATTACTTTTCGTGTTAATGTTTTGATCATTAACGTTATGAATTAATATTTAATACACACTAAAAATATACTCGGATTTTAGAATCCTGTAACTAAAGAATGATTAATTAACTAAAAATTATTTCTTTTAAGTAATTTACCGCAGTATAATTGATATTCTTCGTCACTTTTTGAGCAAATCATAACATATTACTTGATTATTTACCATACATTATACTGTACATTATAAATCCATGTGATTAAACTAATAGTAATCATCTGTTTTATAATTTTAGGGTCCAAGTAAACAGAAATTCTGGCCAACACCAAAATATCCAGTAAGTTTCATGTACTACTACTTAACATTTAATTTGATTTCTAGTTGGATATAAATAGAAATAAGAATTAGTCTTCAGTTTTATTAATACAAAAAAGACTACTGTGTAACAAGCTTATTTGTATTAATAACTGTTTAGGATTTTCCAATGAATATGAATCAGCGTGAAGTCGAAGAGCAAATGCAAAAAACCGTTCAACTGGTGATGAAATTAATGCAGCAGATTGAGAAAACAAGCTGGCTAAATCCCCAGTACAATGGCTATAAGCCTTATGGATCCCATAGATTACAATATCAGAACGATTACGCAAAATATCGTCCCGCATATCAGTATCCCAACAACCAATATTATGATCCATATCATTATTAAACCATTTCGAAAGATCTATCAGTTGTTTAGTCATATAGGAGTTTCCACGATGTGTTGTAAAAGATATTTGTAAATCTGATTTAGTACTTCAATAAACAATAAACGGTTAACCACTACTGCATGCTTATATAACCACAAATGAATATAGTCTATTTTTGAGTTCCGTAAGTATCTGTATCACCATCATCACTGTCATGAAATTATTTCGCATATGAAACCAATCAAAATTGTACGAGTATATTAAAGTTATTCTGAAAATTAATTCGGTACACCAAAATTTGTGGTTGTTATTATTGTAGAAAAAAAATGAGCTTTTGAAAATTAAGAAATCTTTTTGTGGTACAATGGCGAAAAAATGCTACACAAGCCGAAAAATTACATGACCATCGAGAAAGCCATCTGATAAACGAATTATCAATGAAAAAATATGGATGAATGAAAAAAGAAAATAACTATCCACGGTTGGTAGTCTAATAAACAATATATTATTTCTCAATCTTTATTTTTCAATTCATAAGTCTATTCTATGTATCATTAGTCACTTGGATCAAGATAACAGACCTGCAAAATTTACAAAATTTTTAGCTCTCTAGAACAACGATTTTTTCCTGCAAATTTTTTATTGGCAAAATAATGACTTATTAACAGTGACCAGACCATACTCTTTTGACTGACATAAAGAGAGAAAAGTCAATTCTTGCGATTAAACGATGAGACCAACACGTAAAACATGAAGTCCAAGTAATCATTTATTGTAAACATAAACATGTAATTTGTTTATTTGCTTTTTTTCAACAAAATACCATGTCTTATTTCACGATATTATCGTTAGGATAAGTGATCAACATTTAAGATTTAACTATGACTTTAATCAATGCACATTTTGAACGCATTTTTATCACTTTAAGTGACTTAAAACGATGATAAAAACCTGAAAAGTTACCTTAAGGGAGTTCCATAAACTGATATAGCTATATTCTAGAAATATTAACAAAGTAAATTGTGCAAATCTAATAACATAAAGATCATTTTCATATAATGCGAGGGTAATCTTTAAATTTGATGAAAAATTTTTTTTTAATTTGTTATCATGTATGGTAAGATATAGACAACTATAAAAACACCTTAATTAAGCCATGGCAAATTTTTATTTTTTAACCAATTTTAATTTAACAAGGCTTGTTTTATTCCTTAACCAATTTTAAGTATGCTCAACGCTACCAATTTGTTCTAATTATTAACGTGCCCAAAGATACGTGCAATTGTTCATTCAAAATGGTAAGGAATCTGGTAGAAAATTACATGTCCGTATAAACAATTTCCCATGACTTAAAACACATAGGTTATTTGAAAGTTGACTCTATCTCAAATGACTTCAGGAATAAAACACGCCTTGCGAAATTAAGTTTATTTTAAGTTTATTTTTAAAAAAATTCCAAAACATAGCTGTATTTGTTTATGAAACCTTCCTAAAAAATAAAAAACAATTCTTATAAATCTAAAAAAAAAAAAAAAAAACGCAAAATTAAATTTATTTTTCAGCATTCATCCGAATCCTCAAACTAAAATGATAAGCTATGGTGCATCAAAATCGGTCGAAGGAATTCTGATATATGTCTGTTAATACACATACACACACACATGCACCCACACACATCCACACAATTTCTTTTTATGTAAATCTAAATACGTTGTTTTGTAGAAAATTTATGATCTTTCAGATTTCCGATTATAAAATATCACGAAAAAACCATAAATAGCCAAAAACTAACTTTTCGATAGAATCAACTTTTAAAAATCGAAAAAGAATAAAAAACAAATTTTGGAAAAACCGAAAAAATTTCCATCAAAGGTCATTAGACACTTGAAACACAAAAATAAGCTCTGTCCGTTGACAATTAGTGGAGGCAATCCAGAAACATGACTGATTACACACACACATACTCTCTCTCACACACACACACACACTCACACACACACACACTCACACACACATATATGTATATATAGACATTTTTGCCGGAGTAATGTAATTACATTTTACAGTTTAGGAAACATTTAAGACATATTTTCTCGAAACGTGATATTTTATCCATCACAAAGGTTCTTTTTCAATCAAGCAATATTAGCGCATGAAATGTAGTTTATGATAGTATAAATCGAAATTTAATGATAGGTACATAAAATATTACAAATAAAAGACGATACAAGACTATAAAAGATACCAATGCAAATCATTCATCAAAGGTGTGGAAATAAAATGATTGAGGCATGTCAAGATATACTAATAAAGAGATGATTCTCATGTATCTGTTTGAAATCCTGTTGTATAATTTAAAATCACCCGATTAATAAAAAATTACAGCACTAAAGGGGCTCTGCAGTAAATCAAACGTTTTGCAAATACTATCAATATTAAAAAAGATATCATGTCAAGACACACTACCAAACATAATTCAAGATGATATTCACGAGAAAAATCACAAAAAAAAGTCGTTTGTGAATCGAATTTTTAACATACTACTTTTATAGTATATGTACGGCACTGTAATTCTCAGGAAACTAATTTTCTCCGTGAACACAAAATCCCAACATATATAAGACAATTTACACAATTCTAAACAGATTGGAATAAAAAATATGAACAATTATATAGATACGCTTTTATTAATAAACAAAAAAATGAAATGATTTCGTCATCAAAACATCGATAGTACTGAGAGTATAACCAGATTTTCAATCATCCATAAACACATTTGTGTCATTTCGTGTACCTTAGACAAATCTATGGTGTGATAAAAATTATTTTTCCTACCTCGGGCACTTTGAAACCTTGGTACACCCTTGGTAGAAAAAATAACATTCGTTACTCGATCGTAAAGGCTTCTTTACGAACCTCGTTACGTCCCTCGCCTATATGGCTCGTGCCGTAAACTTCTCGGTTCGCAAATTGAAGCCTTTCCAAACTCGTACGAAAACTAATGTTCAATCGTAGTCCGTACTAACTGCCAAATTAACTTTTCCTCAAATTTCAAGCCTATTATACATGAACTTTATATCTTCCTTGAGAAATTTTTTTCACACCGTGCTAGTTTTTAGGATAATTAAGTTCAAAATATCGTCTTATAACATAAGTTCGTTAATAAGTTCTAACGATGTTATACAGAAATAATAGCTTAAGATACATGCTTGACAAATAAAAGTAATTTCATGAAAAATACTGGACTAATTTTTAGAATTTCTACTATTGGTTTTTCTTCCTTATATTATAGGGTGGCCGAACGTAATGACAGTCAGTTGACGAAATACAACTTTTTACATTACAAAAGTATATAGCCATAACCTACGAGACTGTCATAATACGTTAAATTATGCACAGCACTCGTTTGACTACCTTGATCCACAGATATTCTACCTGAACAACAAATCTCAAAACATCATGTATTTGACTACTAAAACGTACCCTACTGAATCTTCCTAATTCAGAGCAGAAAAATCCTTACTATTGTTAGGAGCTCGTCTATTTTCTGCTAGATTTAACCTTTCCAACTTTCGATGGTCCGATAGACAGATCTCGATAGCTAAAATTTCGTGCAGGTGGAAAGTTCAAATTCCTGACAGTTAACAATGACGATGATGATAATAATCATAATGATAATATCTGTGGTAATAGCAACTATAATGGTAGTAATAACAACAGTAATAAGAATAATAGCAACAATAATGGAGACAATAGTTGTGATAACAATAGCAATGACAGTAGTACGATCATAATGAATAATAATAATGGTAATAATGATTGAAATTAATCAATGATAATAGAACGTAGATATTCCCAAAAAAAAGACTTTCCAAGAATTCGGAAGAATGGTTTATGTTTATAGAGCTTACAGTCATCGCATTTCAGGGACGGAGAGTTCAGTCCCCGTGAAGTGGGTTCTACTTTTCGAGAGCGGGGAGATTAGCCTGCTGCCTTTTGGAGACGGGAGTTCAGTGTAACGCTTCCCAAAGGATAGAAAGTTCGAACGATTGGACTCCGATTTCCAGAGAAGTTCTGACTACATTCTTTCAGAGACAGTGGTTGTTCACGGTAGTTTTTTTTGATAATTATTGGTTGATGTAGGCGTTTATTGATTATGTATTGTCTGCACTTTTTTTCTAATCACAATCACATTTAATTTAATAAAAACCTGATTGTTTATTTAGATGGTTGAAGATATCTCTACTAACTTGTTATCCGACGAGAAGACGACCTTGATGGAGTTACCCTCTGATGTGATGAGAGGCGGTGGTCTCGAACCACAAAAGATGCCGTGTTTTTTATGGACATCATCACTGAGTTTGCTGGCCACCTCAACCCAGTCATATTCACAAGGCTGCTCATAAACGTTGTTGCCTTCGAGATCGAAGTGTGTGAAATTAAGGGTAATGCGGTACTGAAGCGGTGCGATGATCTCCCAGATGCAATGCTTATTGTTTGGATAAGTTTCCGGAAAAGATGGGCTCGTTATGGTTCCATTGTTGGATTCAAATGTACCTCCACACGCGTCTAAGAGAACAAAGAACAAAGAGAGCATCAAATTTTGCTTATCAGGACAAATTGTTACAAATATTCTTTGATTGAAAGCACGACTACTCTCAAAACATGTATACTTCTCAGGTTTATAATACCTTCACAATGTTTTCCGTCGGAATGGAGTTCGTAATTCACTTTGCACGAGCACGCGTATCCTCCCAAAGTATTTATGCACTCGTGCTCGCATCCGTGATCCGTGAGGGCACACTCATCAAACTCTGTAAAATAAAAAAAAACAAGCGTTTTACATCACCTCAATACAATTATGTTGTTTCCGGAAGTCTTGTATCAAAACATTTTGTAGCATGCAAGAAATTTTTCGGGAATACCTGCAGTTGACCCAGCAGATTTTTCTTAAGAAACCAATAAACCTTCAATAAACCTGCAGTGTTTTTTCTGCAGGTTTTACTTAACATGCACAAATGACTATATTATGAAAAAACTGTTATAATGAGTATTTTACAAAATACATTAGCCATACTAGTTGATATGGGTTTTAAACAAAAGGGTGTGTTTTACAGGATGCAGATATCTATATCAAGTAATTTTAGATCCAACGTGACGTCTAAAACGAAATGACAAGTCACCATTTTCTTCAAAATACTATGCATACTATAGAAGTTAATAAAAGATTATAGCAAGTTAAAAAGTTATGACCCATGTCACGCACTTCCAAATCAAAAATAGATGCAATCACAAGATTGTGTACCGCTATTATGTGTTGTCCATTACGTATTTTAGAGAAAAGAATAATTTGCCAATGTGTTTTGGATGCCATGTTGGATTTTAAAATACTTAGTATAGTTATCTGTATCCTGTAAAGCATACCCTTTCATTTGATATCCATATCAATGGGGTTCAAAAGAAAAATACTATCCGCTATTTAAATTTAGCGACCATGTTGGTTTTCAAATTACAATATACAGCTCTCTGAATTCTGTGTATCATACCCTTTCATTTAAAACCCATGTTAAAGGGGTTTGAGGAAACAAGAGCATTGACATTTTGTGTTGGCCACCACATTAGATTCTGAATTACGAGACATGGGTTATGACATGTCGCATGCCATACCCTATTATCGGATACCCACATCAATGTGGTCCGGAAAGTGAGGTTATCCGCTATATTATGTATCAGCTGTCCCTTACTGTCACCAGACTTCTCTGTTTACAACAATATGCATGTGCCAAGCTTAAACTCTATTAAAACTACATAAGATTTAATACCCGGTGACCCGGATCGCTTACATTCTTTGCGTTTCATTTATTCACATTATTATTATCAATAACATAAGAACTAAAACCAAGTGACACAGTGCGCTGAGTTTCCTCGCCTTTTTAATGATCACGTTAATATTCCATCACAAGAACTAATACCAGGTGACGTAGAGCGCTGACTCTTCTCCCGTTTCAATAAATAAAATCATAATTATTAACGAAAGATGTAATACCGAGTCGACCATTGTGCGAAATTCCTCGTGTTTTAATTATTCACATTACTATTAATAAGATAAGAACTAATACCGACTCGTATACTTGAAATACGAATATTTTTTTTCATGCGTGCTCCAAAAGATAACCTAAGCATTCGTGCCCAAGGGAATTTATATCGAAAATTTATGAATTTACATTTTTACAAAAACCGCGTGGTTTTGCCTCATGGTTTTACCACATGATAAAATAACATAGTTTTTCAATAGAGCAGCAGCTCGTCGGTTATTTCTTCCTATTTAAAATTATCGAAACAGTCCAGAATCGTATAACTGCATTAAACAACCAAGTGCGACACAAAGCAAACATCAATCGTATCGTTTACAAAACTTTAGCATTTTGGTTTCATTCGAATGATGAAAGACCTAACAAGAAAATATACAAGCCGCTAAAACTTCCAAGCTCACCCTTCATAAAAGTGGCGGAGAATCCAGCCTTCTGCACGGTGCTGTCGCTGACAAACTTGATGAGCAGCTTGTTGCCCGTAGAGCGCACGTCGGCGGGCAGCTTGTAGCCGCAGTAGACCCCTATGAGGGCTGAGTCGGCCGAGTGTCCGTCGCGCACCTCGACGTAGTCGTAAACGCAGTTGTCGTGGCTCTCGATCTCGAACGACTGGAACTTGAGGGCCACCTGGTAGTCTTGGGGTGCGGTCAGCCGCCAGACACACTCCTTGCTCGACTGGTACTCCTCCGGGTAGTTGGGCGACTCGAGGTGTCCGAGCCCATCCACCTTGACGTCCCCGCCGCAGACGGCCTCGTAGCTTGCGGTGAAGCCCCCGTGGCCGCTCTGGCGCGCTGACGCCACGTAAGTGACCAGCATCCGGCTGCCCGTCGACATCACGGGGTCTGGCATCTGGCCATTGCCGCAGAAGCGCCCTGTGGAGAATATGTTACATCAAATATCACGATATGAAAATCCTAAATTAAATCGGCCTAAGCTATGACCTCATGTCTTAATTTGAGAAGAATATTTCGACAAGCACATGGAAGTATCGACCATTAAATCAGCCGTTAAATAAGCACCAATGAAATATCACGGGCTGTGCATTCGATTGTTCAATTGTTAAGCTAATTTTTTTTTCCTAACGGAAACGGAGGCGGAGGTCAGCCTTTTATTCAATAGGCTATGTAGTATACGTAACGCAGAGAAGAACATGTAGCAGACCAAAGGGGCAGACAATAAATCGTGGCCTAGTTCAAATCAATTAATGAAGTCGAATGAACTGGGCTATGGACGCAAATCGTTTGTACATACACGCAGTCATCCACACCTACTCGCTCGGTCCATAAGTTCTATATCCACCCAAAAATAAATCCTTTGACTATCTAAAACTATAGTTTGGTACTTCGTACTTTTGAACTAGTCTTCTATAGCTGAGGTGATCGGGATCGGACATGAAAAAATCTATTGGTTCTGTCTGGTAGATTATAGTAAATCGTGGACGAGTATTCGTTTTTCATTTTGACCTGAAGATAAAATGATAAAGAAGAGCTCTTAATTGTTTAAGAGTATGAGTTTATATCTTAATATAATATTTAAGGGACATGCAATTAACAAGAACCTTAAGACGACATTAGCCCCAGTCGTTAAACTATGGAATCAAGTCCCAGCAGGTTTTGATAATATATCCCTTTTTCTAAAACCACTGACGTCACAAGCAGAATGGCGGAATCTAACAATTGTCTAGTGATGAGATAATAAGACAGAATAATATCACATTATAATTAATATCATTACATACGGCGATAAATTAAATGATTTATCAATGGTCAATAGAGACAACGCTTTTTTAGATTGCTGATGTAAATGGAATCAGGATTCTTATACAAACAGCGTCAAACACGCTGCCAATTTATTGGCACAAAGCTTCCTCATTCACATGTTCTTCTTTTGTACACACACTCTCATAAATTTTTTTTTTTTCTAAAACCAAAAGTGTTATTATTTAAGAAACTTCATGATCCTCAAGATCTTCTACCACAAAAATTAAAAAACGTTCACTGGCAAAAAAATCCCTTTATTAAACAAATAATTTTTTGGAATCGATAACACTAAAATAAAAAAAAAACAAATCAATGGAATTGAAATTTTATTTTTCAGTAATGATAGGTTTCCAAAAACATAAAAAAAACATAGAATATCCAACGCAATATATCCTAAAACAACAGTAAAAATCGGTCAAATAAATCCTGAGATGTAAAGGATTACATACATTCCCTATTTACACCCACACACCCAGATCCTTAATTTTTTAAATTTTAACTTAAAACGTTTTTTTGTACGTGATTCAATGATCTTTCAGAATTCCTATCACAAAATATCCTAAAATAAAAATAAATAGCTTGGAAATCAAATTTTCCGAAAAAAAATCTATTAAAAAAAAAACATAAAATCAATTTAAGAAAAAATATACAACAAAACTTTAATTTTTTTTTCAGCGGTGGTATAGATTCAAAAACAAAAAAAGTAAGCTTCGTTGGATCAAGATCGGTCGAAGGAATTCTGAGATGTAACTGATTACACACACACACACACACACGCACGCACGCACACACACACGCACACACACAAACACATATATGGGACGTTCTTTTACAAACCGAACACCTTTCTGACCGACACATTTTTGATTTTGCTGAAACTTTTTTTACGGGTTCTGTATTAAAAAAAAA